>QRFJ01001910.1:229920-259816 GCA_006176705.1 Cocos nucifera
CCATCAAATTAAAAATGAACCCTTGGTGCAGCTACTTGTGTGATTAAGTTCTTCGATCTTGAGTCCCGATCAGATTAGGGTTAAGGTGAACTCATCAAACCCTAATTTCTATCATATGATTTAATCATTCGATTCAAGTCCGATTGTGAAAACCTTAATAGAAACTCTTTCTATTACTTTTACACCTCTCTGCCATAGCCATGGGCTTATGGACTTGATTCTCATGATCATCATAGGGCTGCTCCTCATCCACCGAGGTAGATAGATTCCATCTTGGTGTAATCCAATTTCTACAATGAACATGCTATAGCCAACATACACCTCAGGGTTCCGAATGGCTAGGAGATCGAGTCATGGTGTAGTCAAACTATAACATCCTCAAGGTAAACTACCAATGCACCTCAGGTTAAAGAACCAAACACACCACTAACAGGGCATTCGAGTCAGTCATCGCGAGCAAGGTAGACTTTCCTTATGACTACTCGAGGTTGGTCATGCCTCAGTTGCCCTCGTCTTAATGAGTACCTATACTCTCACTCCGGTGTCTCTACACTAGACTTAAGACTCATCTACTACAAAGAAACGATTGTACACTAACCTTTCCGATCAGTCATCATCCTCATGATGATCCTACGGTCAGGAGAATTTTATGAGTTAATAATGAAAATTCTTATGTTAAATTTTTAACTCTTGAAAATAAGAATTATCATTACCATTAACTCAAAGGATGTATCACAGACACTAAATACACATGTGTGATAGAAAATAACCTATTTTATTATTTATAGTCAAAATTATAATTTTTGCCCTTAGAAGTGTATTACAACTGTCAGCCAATTCTGGCTTCTAGGGCACACATATCTAACAAACTCCCACTTGACCTAAAGCAATTGGCTACAAATCTAAGTCCCATCTTCTCAAGGTGGGCTTCGATCTTTTGCTAGCCCAATGGCTTTGTAAGTGGGTCTGCCACATTATCTGTGGAGTTGACTTTATTGACCTCGACGTAACCCTTCTCGAGGTAATCGCAGATGAGATGGTATCGCCACTCGATGTGCTTGGATTTTTGGTGAGAGCTCGGCTCCTTAGCAAGGGCTATGGCACCATTGTTGTCATAGTACAGAGGAATGGCATCTGATGGCATTACTTCGATCTCTATGGCAAACTTCTTATACCAAAATGCTTCCTTTGCAGCTTCTGATGCAGTGATATATTCTGCTTTTATGATGGAATCTACTATCACTGCCTGTTTGAAACTTTTTCAACCGACAGCTCCACCATTACACAAAAATAAACTTCCAGATGTCGACTTTCGATCATCTACATTGGACATAAAGTCTGAGTTTGTATACCCTTGGACTTGGAGTTCTCCATTACCAAAGGCCAACAACATATCCTTAGTTCTTCTCAAGTACTTAAGAATACATTTTCACAGAAGTCCAGTGTTCTTTCACATGGATTCGATTGATATCTGCTTCGTTTGATACTCATCGACATGTTCTTATATCAGGTCATGTACAGTAATAATATGCATAGCATGAGGCTCCTATTGCTGAAGCATTAAGGACTCTGCTCATGCATTCTATTTCCTCAAGTTGTGCTAGGGCACATCTTCTTGGAAAGATGAATGCCAGCTAAGGCGGTACATAACCCCTCTTAGAGATAATTTCCATTTACTAAACCGCTAGTACTTCCACTATGTACATCTCGTGAAAGTCCGAGCATCCTATTGCGTCTATCTCTATAGACCTTAATTCCTAGAAAAAGCGATCTTCTCCTAGGTTCTTTCCATGGAGCAATTCTTAGATACACCACATTTTAACTGTGGTCAACATTGGGAAATATCATTCCGATAAGAGGAATGTCATCAACACGTACAATACGAGAAGACAACTAGCGCTCCCACTGACCTTTTTAAAGACACATGGCTCCTCCTCATTTTGAGTGATAACTTAAATATTTTGATCACAATCATTAAATAATAGTGTTCCAACTCAAAGAAGCATTGCCTTAAGATCCAAAATATGTGATCTTTGCAGCTTGCAAAACCTTATGATTATCATCACTGGATGCTGAAACCTAGTGGCTGTCTATATAGATATCTTCCTAAAGGATATCTCATTAAGAAATATCATTTTCACTCTATTTGCCATATTTCATATTCAATAATAGTCTCTTCAACAACAAGCATGTGCGGATGGATTTTAGCATAGCTACTGTGGCAAGAAGGTTATCCTGATAGTCAAATGCCCTCTCATGACTATAACCTTTTGCCACTAATGCTTCACCCTTGAATGTCTCCATACTCCGCATCTGCACCAATCTTTCTCTTTGAATAATCCATTTATACCCAATAGGTACTATACCTTCTGATGAATCTACAAGATCCCAGACTTGGTGAGTGCATCGAGCTCAATTTCTGACTTCATTACCTCTTAACTATTTCTCAAGTTGATATCTGATATCGCCTCGTTATAATTTGGGATCATCACTATGACCTCATTACCATATTAGGAACATTTCCTCTACTCCTCTGAATATAGTTACACTAAAGTAACCTTTCAGGATGTGAAAACTCTTTCCGATCTATGAGGTGGAGGAGGTACAGTGTATGGATGCTTAGAACTCTAATTGATTCCATTTGTCCTTACTCGTTTGCTTACTGTTGTGAGACTTTCTCATCGAGCTTGATCGGCTTTCCAATGCCGCCTATCGGAGCTTGAATGAAACTATTTTTCAAAGAATGGCTATGTCCAACTCACAATCACATTATATCTTTTTGGAATGTAGAAATAATATCCATAATGACTCTTTATTGATATCCTATGAATCGAGCTCTAAAGGATCTAAAGTCTAACTTGTCCGCTTTGTTGTCTTTTGACATGAGCCGGACGATCCCAAATTCTGAGATGACTCAGATAGTTCTACCATTTGCCATTATTCTCTACGGTATGGTTAGCGAACGATTTTAGAAGGAACCCTATTCAGTAAGTATATTATAGTTAACAAACAGTATCTCCAAAGAAATCAGGGAGTCTGTGAGCACATCATGGATCAGACCATATCTAAAGGGTCTTGTTCCTCTATTTTCTGAAACCCGGTTGAGTTTGAGGTGTTCCTGGTGGAGTCCAATTGAGAGACTATGCCATTTTTCTTTGAGATGGCCAAGAATTTCCGACTAAGATATTCACTCCTCGATCTGGATCAAAGAACCTTTAATGGGTTTCTAATTAGTTTCTACTCATGTTCTGAATTCTTTGAACTTTTAAACGCTTCAGACTTGTGTCTCATTTAAGATACACGATAACTCATACCTAGATAAATCATCGATAAAGGTTATGAAGTAGACTAATTGCCTCTAGTCAGTACATCAAATGGGCCGCACACTCTGTATGTACTAGGCAAGAAGATCCGTGGCCCTTTCCCCATGTCCTACAGAAAAGGAGCTATCATATTTGTCATTGAAGATCAGGATTGCACAAATTGGATATGACCAAAGGTCAATTGGACTCATAGCTCAGTATTCCCTAATTTGTTAACCCTTATCTTCTACTTTATGACCTAATTCTTACGGTGCCATAGTGATACCTATCATTAGGACTATCCCTAGGACGTTTTTGATTTTATGCATTCAACATTTTGCCTCCATAGCTTAAAAAAGATACATCAACATATAAACTGATAAATGATCGTTAATAGAAAACCATTTTGCAATTTATTTCTTTCATAAAGAATGTTACAATTGTCCTTAAGAAAACTAATTACATAGCCTTCTATGCAAGGCAAGACATAGAAATTAATTCCTGCTTGCTGGCAGGCACATAATAACAGTCTTTTAATATTAATTAAATTCAGATAGTAGCGAAGAGGTTAGTTCTACAGCACGATAGCAACCCTTGCCTCCATTTTTCGATGCGTATAGGATCATCTCACCTCCTTAGCCTCCTGCTTATCCTCAAGACCCTGCATAGAAGTACACAAGTAAGCACTAGACCAGAGTTAAACACGCCAAGGATGCAGAAGAATTTGTAAGGGTTAGACTCAAAATGGCAGCATACCTTCTAGAAGGATGCCTTCGCTTCTTCTTTAGGGTGGCCAGGTTAAGTAGGAGTCCGGCTTCCAGTGGCCATCATTGTTGGCAATGGAAATACTTTCCTTTGTCAGCGACCTTACTTCAGCTCTATCTTTTTTCTTTTCCCCTCCACCTTCTACTCTTTTGTAAGACTTCTTACTTCTTTCCAAAAGACTTTTCTCTGAGAAGTCCATCTCCATAGTAAGCACTGAGCTTAGACCTTTCATGAAAGCTCAGCGGTAACCAGCATGTTCATAAGTTTCGCGACCAAGGGAGTTTTTGAAGTTTATTTGCATATGATAGTTTTCATAGAATTGCCAAATGCATTCAGTCCAAGGATTTGCAGAATTATGGTCATTCTGCGGATCCAAGTCCAACCTCACTTCTAAGCTTTCTTACAGCTTCTTCAAGTCCTTGAATCATCATTAGACAATGAATCTTGACTGACTCGCCATCACGCATCTTTAGCCTTGAACAGTCATTTAGTGACTTGATACTGGCTGTGCGACTTGTTGTTCACCAAACATCTTCTATAGGTGAGCCAATATTTGGCCGAGCAATTTTGATATCTTCATGTTGGCACTGAAGCTCATCAAAACATCGAGTCCCAAATGTAAATATCTAACCTTATTATTCTCGTCAGTCCACTTATCCGAGAATGCACTTCCCTATTCATCGGCATGGATGACACTGTAAAATGGAGGGTCCTGCAAACATGGAGTTAACTTCTAGAAATCCAAAAATAATTTTAAAATTCCAAAGCCAATCCTTGTAATTTGGTTCGGTCAGTCTATGGGTGCTAGGCATTCATGCTAGTGGCATTGGAATGCAACATTTTTCCTGTGGAGGAGTCAAAGTTTCTGAGTTAATATTGTATTTAAGAACTTAACCAATTGTTTAGGGGATTTTATTTTTAAAACAAATTAGCTTCCTACTATTTTCTCTGAATTCAAGAACCTATAGGTCTCTCATCTGATTAGATTAGGTGATGTCATCCCACCAATCAGATTTAGATCTGATTGAACGAAGCAACGCAATTTGCCGGGGTGATGCAGCATTGCATGGTGCAACAGAGTCTATAAACAGACCCTATCTGCATCCACTTTTGAGAACTCCTCTTCCAAGCCACGCCCCAAGGCTGCCCCTCTTTGTTCTCCATACCACCATCTGGCTCTCTCTCTCCTCTCCATGCCCAAGGAAGTTGGGCCTTCAGATTAGTGCGAGTCAGGCAAGGAAAGGCTGACGAAAAAGAAAGAAGGCAGCACTGCTGCAGAGACGACGGACGATCTTCAGAAGGTATTTTGAAGATCCTCCAAATTAGATCTAGATCTGATTTTTGGAGAAAAAAAAGAGAAGAAGAAGATGTCCAGATCCAGCCTGAGTGGATACTGGTAGAGGCCAGGCGCTTGCATGGCTAGATCCAGAACTTCAGAGCTTCCGCAGGATCATCAATGGGTAATCAGATTACCCAAGATCAAGATAAAAATTAATTCAAAATTAATTTAGTTTTATTTTTCTAATTATCAGTTAATAAATTAGATCTGAAAAAGTATTAGATCTGATCTAGATCTAAGAGAAAATTTTTGAAATATGCCTCTCGATCCAATCAGATCTGAACGAACCTGATCCAGAAAATCAGGATTTTCCTTCATGGAGTTGCGCAGCCAAATATCAAGTCACTAAGAGGCTGTTAAAAGCTCAAATACATGATGAACAGTCAAGGACTTAAAAGAGCTTGAGAAGCTCAATGTCAAGTTAGACCAGGATCTATAAATTGATATAATTCTACAGTTCTTGACTAATGTGTATGGGCAGTTCATCATGAACTACCATATGCATAAACTTCAAAATATCTTGACTTAACTTATGAACATGCTGGTTATTACTGAGCTTTCCATGAAAGGTTCTAAAGACTTAGTATTTGCTGTGGAGTAGACTTCTTTCAAGAGAAAGTCTTTTGGAAAGAAAAAAAAAATCATAAAAAAGTAGAAGATTGATGGTGGGAAGAAGAAGAAGGCAGAGCTAAAGAAGAAGGCCGACAAGGAAAAATGTTTCCATCCCGTAGGATCATCTCACCATCTCTCAACCTCCTGCTATCATGCATCTTTCATATCTCATATGAATAAAATAAAAATTAAACATTTTTATTTTTTATTTTTAGATATTATATGTGATATAGTAGATCTGAAAGCATGTATGTTTAATTTAGTTATGATACATGAGATATATGCAAAACATGTATAAGTTAGATTATTAATTGTATATGTGATATATGATTTAGATCTAACTAGTTTTGTAGTAGAAATTATATTTCTGATTAAGACGTTTCCTTTAGCCGTCCAGTCATAAGAATAAAGTAGGGTTTAAAGGCCCTCTCCTACCATTTTATGGGGTGTTCTTATGATGTGTAAGGATGCTGCACATTCGTTCTTTATCAGAAATCAAAATTTATTTTTTAAAAAATCCTAAATCCTAAAATCCTAGGATTTTATTATATGTTTTGTTTATGAACCCAAAATTTTATTAAGAATTAAGATTATAAAATTAATTAGATCTAAAAATTATAAATTTTTAGATCTAAGACATATTCATAAAATTGAATTCGAGCATGGGTAGCTCAATTAGGTCTAGCGGTTGATCAAATCGAATCAAGAGTTGGTTAGGTGGGATCAAAGAAAGCTTAGATTTGATCAACCTAATAGAATTAAGTCTGGGTCAAGATCGAATCACATTAAGATGTGACTCGATCAAGTCAAGACCTAATTTGGCTCCACAGTTCGAGCTTGGATTGTAGGCTAACCTAATTGGTTCTAATTTGATTATTTGGTGTCTAAGGTAAGTCTGGCAGATACGATCGACTAGTTTTTAATTGGAAGCTACTTGATCTGAATGCTTTCTTATCGAGTTAATGGCATATCCCTTCCATCGGTCTCACTTACCTGGCCATTTGTGTCGACCCAATTTTGATTTGAGATGGCTAACAATTCGAGCCAACCCATGCCACTAGGTTAGTCATAATTGTTATGACTAAGTCAAGTCAAGTTTAAAGAGACCTAAATTAAATCTACTTAAGAAAATATTAAGTCTAAGATCTTCCACCATTGTAGATGTGCGGGCCCTTTCCGGGGTTGATTATTCTTGGCTTGATACAGTGGTTCAATTGCACTAGAAAGACACAACCATGTCTATTAGGCATTGGATGCTATAGGTTCGAGGATGGATTGGGCTCAATATTCTAGATACGATGAGAGATCCAATCAGAAATCCAATTTATGTAAATGGTGGATCTGACATAATTAAGGAGTGGATCAATATTCTAGACATGATGAGATTCATGAATTAGAGATCAAGTTTGGGTGCACCATGATTAGAGAATCATTGGACAAGAGTTGTTCACTCATCGGTTGATCCATCATTAATAACTATTAGGTGAGGTGGTGAGCTAGTCGGTGAGATCACACCACCCACTAGAAATCAATAATCATGGAGATTTTTGCATCTCTACCAAGAAAGTGTAGGAATTTGAGTAAATAGTGGGAGTCTAATTTATTTAAAAATAAAATTTCTAAATAAATTGGTTTAGTCTAATTATAAAATCTAACTAAAAATTTTAACTCTTTATAGAAAAATGTCTGCGTCCAATCCACTAGCCCGTATCCTAGATACACATAAACTGATCGGATCAAACTAGAATGATTGGCTCTGAAACTTCAAAATTATTTTGGGTTTTGAGAAGTTGACTCTTGTGTTGGAACAGGATCCTTCTACCTTACCAGCCCATCTATCCATTGATCAGAGAGTGTCTCTAGAGAAGTGGATAGATGAGGATAACAAAGTTAGATATTACATGTTGGGCTTGATATCTGATGAGCTCTAGTGCCAACATGAAGATATTAAGACTAGCCACCAAATATTGGCTCACCTACAAGAGTTGTTTGGTGAATAGAGTCATGCAGACAAATATCAAGTCACTAAGAAATTGTTTAAGACTCAAATACATGATGGGCAGTCAGTCTAACATCATTATCTAATGATGATCAAGGACTTAGAAGAGATTAAGAAGCTTGATGTCAAGTTAGATCAGGATCTACAAATTGATATAATTCTACAGTCCTTGACTGATGCACATGGGCAGTTCATCATAAACTATCATATGCATAAACTTTAAAATACCTTAGCTGAACTTATGAACATGTTGGTTACTACTAAGCTTTTTATGAAAGATTCTAAAGTCTCAGTACTTGTTGTAGAGCAGACTTCTTTCAAGAGAAAGTCTTTTGGAAAGAAGAAGTCCATAAAGAAGCAGAAGGTGGATGGTGGAAAGAAGACAAAGGCAGAGTCGAAGAAGGCCGACAAGAAAAAATATTTTCATTGCAACACTAACGACCGTTGGAAGCAGAACTACCCTCTTTATCTGGCCAGTCTGAAGAACAAGAAGGCGGCAGGTTCTTCTGGAGGTATGCTCGTTATTGAATTAAATCTTACGATTTCTTCTGCATCTAGTAGGCTACTTGACTTTGGTTCTAGTGCTCACTTGTGCACTTCTATGCAGGATCTTGAGGATAGCAGGAGACTGAGAGATGGTACGATGATCCTACACATCGAAAATGATGCAAGAGTTGTTGCTGTGGCCATAAAAACCTACCTTCTACGATTACTGTCTGAATTAGATTTAGTTCTTATAGACTATTTTTATGTGCCTGCAATAATCAAAAATTTGATTTCTATTTCATGTTTAGCACAGAAAGGCAATGTAATTAGTTTTCTTAAGGATCATTGTAATATTCTTTATGAAAGAAATAAAATTGCAAGTGGTTTCTTTATAAATGATCTCTATCAGTTACATATTGATGTTTCTATTTTTAATATTGAGCAAAATATGATCAAAATGACCTAGGGATAGTCTAAACGATAGGTATCTATGGCACCTTAGGCTAGGTCATATAGTGAAAGACAGGGTTAACAAATTAGAGAAATTCGGACTATTGAGTCCATTAACTTTTGAGCCATATCCAATTTGTGAATCATGCCTTCATGGCAAAATGACAAAGCTTCCTTTTGTAGGACATGGGGAAAGGGCCATAGAACTACTTGTCCTAATACATATTAATGTGTGCAGCCCATTTGATGTGCTGGCTAGAGGCAACTATGTCTACTTCATCATCTTTATAGATGATTTATCTCAGTATGGGTATGTATATTGGATGCGACATAGATATGAAGCTTTTGAAAAATTCAAGAAATTCAGACTCGAAGTAAAAAAATAAATAGAAAAATCAATTAAGGTTCTTCGATCAGATCAAGGAGGTGAATATCTTAGTCAAAAATTTCTAGACTATCTTAAGGATAATGGCAGTCTCTCAATGGACTCCAGCTGAAATGCCTTAACTCAATAAGATTTCAGAATGGAGAAATCAGATCCTATTAGATATAGTACGATCCATGATGAGTTTCACGAACCTTCCTGAGTTTCTTTAAGGATATAGTCGGATGACTGCTATATATTTACTAAATAGGGTTCCATCTAAAATCGTTCCTACCACGCCATATGAGATATGGCATGGTAAGAAATCAAGTCTGAGTCATCTCAAAATTTGGAATTATCTGGCCCATGTTAAGAGACAACAAGCGGACAAATGAGAGTTTAGATCCTTTAGAGCTCGATTTATTGGATATCATAAAGAGTCATTAGGATATTATTTCTACATTCCGAAAGATCACAATGTGATTGTGAGTTGACATATCATTTTTCTTAAAAAATAGTTTATTCAAGATGGTAGCATCGAAAGATAAATTAGGCTCAAGGAGAAAGTCTCCCAAGAGCCACGAGCTAAGAAACCTATGGAATCCAATTAGATTGAGCCAACCCAGACACTACCTCCTCCACCTTGTAGATCAAGTAGAATTTTTTGTCCTCTGGAAAGGTACTTAGGTACTATATTAGAGGATGTAGGAGAAATGTTCCTCATGAGAAATGGGGTTCATGGTGATTATTCTAAAACATATGACGAGGCGATATCAGATATCGACTTTGATAAATGACTAGAGGCAATAAAGTCAGAGATTGACTCAATGCGCTCGAACCAAGTCCGGACCTTGGTAGATCTACCTGAAGGTACAGTACCTATTAGGTGTAAATAGATCTTTAAGAGAAAGATAGGTGTCGATGGGAATGTAGAGACATTCAAAGCAAGGCTCATAGTGAAAGGGTATAGTTAGTGCGAGGGCATTTACTATCAGGATACTTTTTTATCAGTAGCCATGCTCAAATCCATCCGCACATTGCTTGCTATTGCAGCCTATTTTGATTATGAAATATGGCAGATGGATGTGAAAACAACATTCTTAAATGAATATCTTGAGGAAGATATCTATATGGAACAACCACTAGGATTTACATCCAGTGATAATGATCACAAAGTATGCAAGCTGCAAAGGTCCATATATGGACTTAAGCAAGCATCTCGGAGCTGGAATGCTCGTTTCAATTATGTAATCCAATCATTTGGATTCATCAAGAATGAGGAGGAGCCCTGTACTTTCAAAAAGGTCAGTGGGAGTGCTGTTATCTTTTTTGTACTATACATGGATGACATCATCCTAATTACGAATGATATTTTCATGTTGACTACAGTCAAAATTGTTAGATATATGTGCCCTAGAAGCCAGAATTGGCTGACACTTGTAATACACTTCTAGGGGTAAAATTATAATTTTGACTAAAATTAATAAAATGGGTTATTTTCTATCACATATGTGTATTTAGTGTTTGTGATACATCCTTTGAGTTAACGATAATGATAATTCATATTTTCAAGAGTTGAAAATTTAAGACATGAATAATCATTATTAACTCATAAAATGCTCCCGACCATAGGATCATCATGAGGATGGTGATTGATCCGAAAGGTTGGTGTACAATCACTTCTCTTTAGTAGATGAGTCTTGAGTCTATGGTGTGGAGACACTGGAGCGAGAGTACAGGTACTCGTTAGAGAACGAGGGCACTGAGCGTGACCACCTCGAGTAGTCATTAGGAAGTCTACCTTCTCGTCAATGACTGACTCGATGCTGCAGTGGTGTGTCTGGTTCTTTGACCTGAGGTGCATCGGCAGTTCACCTTGAGGGTGTTATAGTTTGACTACACCATTACTCGATCTCCTAGCCATTCGAAACCCTGAGGTGTATGTTGGCTATAGCATGTTCATTGTAGGAACTGGATTGCATCAAGATGGAATCTATCTACCTCGGTGGTAGAGGAGCAGCCCTATGATGATCATGAGAATCAAGTCCAGAAGCCCATGGCCATGGCAGAGTGAAATAATAGAAAGAGTTTCTATTTAGGATTTTCACATCGGACTTGAATCGAATGATTACATCATATGACAGAAGACTAGGGTTTGACGAGTTCACCTTAACCCTAATCTGATCGGGGCTCAAGATAGAAGAACTTAATCACATAGGTAGCTGCACCAAGAGGTTCGCATTCAGCTCTGATGGGTTGCCACCATATACTGCTAGGTGTCACTGGTGGATTTTGGGAGCAATTAGAATGATTTAGATGATCGATCATTCTAGCTGTTCGAATCAGAAGAGTTCTGATCCATCGAAAGGAGTTTCGATGATAGAGATCATGACATATCCCATTACCATACAGAACTGAACCTAACTGGGTCACACAAACAAGGGTTTGAATCTGGTGATCATCAATTGAACTGATCCAGTTCAATTGATCTGAATGAGATTCAATTAGGTTCAAGGAAATCATGCTAGCACTCGATTGAACCTAACGTTCTTCTTTTGACTATCATAAATAAGTTGTCCTGACTGAGCCAAAGGAGTTTGTGCTCAATCAGAGGCCTTCACTTGGTCTGACTGGAGCTTGTCCAAGGTCAAAAAAGGGTTGTCTTATTTTGTAAGACAATACCTGCCATTTTTGGTCACCTGCCATTTCTCGTCCTTTGACTTTGGTCAAAAGTTGACCTTTGACTGGTCAAATATTGACCATTGACACTTTGACTTCTATCCATATGTCACACACCTATTGGAGAACTGGTGGGGGCCTATCTCCCTACCAGAACCTAGCAAGGAGGAGGGTGCATGCCACCCTTGGCGTGTCCCTAAGCTAGAGGCACCCAGGAGTTCCTGTTGGACAAGGACTCCATCTCCTTTTTGGATTTCGATTAGAGTTCTCCTAAGAACCAAGTTTGACTGATCTTAGGTGCCATCTAAGGAGGAATTCAAGGGACTCTATTCCCACCAATCAGATTTAGATCTAATTTCACAAAGGGTTGTGATTGGTTGGGAAGAAGAGAAGTTGGATCACGCATAGTCTATAAATAAGACCCTGCGCCCAACTCAAAGAGCATTGAAAAATAAATTCAATTCCCACACCCCAAGGCTTCCTCCCTCTTCCTCCTCTATGCCAAGTTCTACTTCTTCCTCTCCTCTCCATGCCTAAAGGTGTTTGGGATCCAAGTTGGTGCAATCCAGATGAGAGAAAAGTGAGAAAAAGCTAGAAGGCTGTGCTGCTGCAAAGGACAACTACTGATCTTCGAAAAGTATTTTGAAGATCCTCCAGATCAGATCCAGATCTAATTTTTGGAGATGTAATAGAGAAGAAGAGGATCTTTAGATCCAGCCTGAGTAGATATCGGTAGAGGCCAGGCACTTGCGTGGCCAGATCCAGAACCTTCCGCTGCTTATAGGATCATCAACGGGTAATAGGATTATCCTACATCAAGGTAAATTAAATTTGATTTAATTTATTTAGATTTTATTTTTATTATTAAGAATAATAATAATTAGATCTAAAATATCTTAGATCTGATTAGATCAAAGAGAAAAATTTTTGAAATATATCTCTTGATCCGATCAGATCTGAACGAACCTGATCCAAAAAATCAGGATTTTCCTTCAACTGGTATCAGAGCCAAGGTTCTAAAAGTGTTTAGATCTAATTTTAAATTTATTTTAATTAGAAAATAAGTAATTTCAGATGTCACATGAGATGTGATCAGATCTAAAATCAGAAAAAATTAAAATTAAATGATTTGGATCTAAGATTAGAAAATATGCATGACTAGTTCTAAAATAGAATAGTTCTATAGAATAGTCTTGCATGTTTTTAATTTAATTTGATTAAATCATATTTTAGATCTATTTATTTACTATTTTTTGATATTATAATTATTATAATAACATCTAAAAAATAGTAAATAAAAATTATTTAATTTTAAACATCATATGAGATATGATTGATGCATGTCTAGACTAGTTGTAGAATAGTTCTACATAGTTGTCTAGATTAGAGTTTATTTTGATTAAGATCAATTTAAATCTAATTTTTTAGATTATTATGAGATAATTTAGATCTGAAAATATGCATGATTCGATACATGAGATGTATGCAAAATATGCCATGATTAGATCTAATTTGTATATGAGATATATGATATAGATCTAAAACTGTTTTGTAGTATTACATGTTCCTGATTAAGGCGTTCCTCTTGGCCGTCCGGTCATAAGAACGAAGAAGGGTTTAAAGGCCCTCTCCTTCCATTCGATGGGGTGTTCTTATGATGTGTAGGGGTGCTGTGCATTCGTCCTTAATCAGAAATCCAAAACTTACTTTCTGCAAAACCCTAGATCCTGAAACCCTAGGATTTATTGTGCATATTTTGTTTATGAACCCTACTTAATTAAGAATTAAGATTATGGAATATTAATTAGGTCTAAAATTTGAGAATTTTCAGATCTAAGACATATTCATAATACTGGGTTCGGGCTTGGGTAGCTCAATTAGGTCTAAGCGGTTGATCAAACCGAATCAAGAGTTGGTTAGATGGGATCAACAATGCTTAAATTGACCAGCCTAATAGGATTAAGTCTGGGTCAAGATCGAGTCACGATCAAGCAAGACCTAATTAGGCTCAGAGGTTAGAGTCTGGATTGTAGGCTAACCCAATTGGTTCTGGCTCAACAATTTGGTGTCTAAGGTAAGTTTGGCACATACGACCGACTGGTTTTTAATTGGAAGCTACTCGACCTGAATGCATTCTTGTACGAGTTAATGGCATATTCCTTCCACCGATCTCACTTACCTGGCCATATCTGTTGACACAGTTCTGATTTGAGGTGGTCAATAATCCGAGCTAACCCATGCCACTAGGTTAGTCATAATTGTTATGACTATGACAAGTCTAGTTTAATGAGACCTGAATCAATTCTCCCTAAGAAAAGATTAAGTCTGAGGTCTTCCACCATTGTAGATGTGCGGGCCCTTCCCGGGGTTGATTGTTCTCGGCTGGATACAGTGGCTCAGTTGCACCGGGAAGATGCAACCATGTCTATTAGGCATTGGATGCTATGGGCTGGAGGATGAGTTGGGCTCAATATTTTGGATACGGTGAGAGACTCAATTAGGAACCCAGTCTATGCAAATGGTGGGTCTGACTTAACTAAGGAGTGGATCAATATTCTGGATACGGTGAGATTCATGAATTAGAGACCAAGTTTGGGTGCACCATGATTAGAGAATCATTGAACAAGAGTTGTTCACTCATTGGCTAACCCATCACCAATAACTGTTAGGTGAGGTGATGAGTCAGTTGGTGAGACCGCACCACCCACTAGAAATCATTAATCGTGGAGATTTTTGCATCTCTACAAGAGGGAGTGTAGGGATCCGAGAAAATAGTGGGAGCTAATTTGTTTAAAAATAAAATTCCCTAAACAAGATTGGTCAAGTCATAATTACAGTATCTAACTAGAATCTTTGACTCTCTACAGGAAAATGTCTGCGTCCAACCCATTAGCACGTATCCTGGACACACATAGACTGACCTGGACCCAATTATAAAGATTGGCTCAGGAACTACAAAATCATTTTGGTTTCAGAGAAGTTAACCCATGTATTGGACCAGGACCCTCCCACCTTACCAGCCCGTCCATCCACTGAACAGAGAGCGTCTCTGGAAAAATGGATAGACGAAGATAATAAGGCCAGATATTACATGTTGGGCTCGATGTCTGATGAGCTCCAGTGCCAACATGAAGATATCGGGACTGCTCGCCAAATGTTGGCTCACCTACAGGAGATGTTTGGTGAACAGAGTCGCGCAGCCAAGTATCAAGTCACGAAATGACTTTTTAAGGCTAAGATGCGTGATGGGACAGTCAGTCCAAGATCACTGTCTGACATGATGATCAAGGACATGGAAGAGCTTGAGAAGCTCGGTGTGAAGTTAGACTTGGATCTGCAGAATGATATTATTCTGCAATCCTTGACTGATGCATATGGGCAATTCATCATGAATTACCACATGCATAAACTTCAAAATTCCTTGGCCGAATTAATGAACATGCTGGTCACCGCTGAGCTTTCTATGAAAGGATTCTAAAGGCTCAGTTCTTGCTATGGAACGGACTTCTTCCAAAAGAAAGTCTTATGGAAAGAAAAAGAAGTCTGTGAAAAAGCAGAAGGTGGAAGGATCAAAGAAGAAGAAGGCAGAGCCGAAGAAGAAAAGGCTGCGATGTCAAAGGAAAGTGTTTCCATTGCAACAGCGACGGCCATTGGAAGCGGAACTGCCCTACTTACCTGGCCACCCTGAAGAACAAGAAGGAAGGTCCTTCTGGAGGTATGCTCGTTATTGAGTCTAACCTTACGGATTTCTTCTGCATCCAGTTGGGTGCTTGACTCTGGTTCTAGTGCTCATCTGTGCACTTCCATGCAGGGATCTTGAGGATAGCAGGAGGCTGAGGGATGGAGACATGATCCTACGCATTCGGTAATGGAGCAAGAGTTGCTGCAGTAGCCGTGGGAACATACCCTCTTCGATTACCATCTGGTTTAGACTTAGTTTTGAAAGACTGTTATTATGTGCCTGCAGCTAGCAGGAATTTGATTTCTATTTCTGTTTCATGCTTAGCACTAGAAGGCTATGTGATTACCTTCTTTAAGGACCATTGTAACATTCTTTATGAAAGAAATAAAATTGCAAATGGTTTCCTTATTAATGGTCTTTATCAGCTACATATTGATGTACCTATTCTAACTATCGAGCAAAATGTGAATGCCAAACGACCTAGGGATAGTCCAAACGACAGATATCTATGGCACCTGAGATTAGGTCATATAGCAGAAGATAGGATCAACAAATTGGAGAAAAATGGGCTATTGAGTCCATTGACTTTCGAGTCATATCCAACTTGTGAATCTTGTCTTCAAGGCAAAATGACCTAAACTCCCTTTTGTAGGACATGGGGAGAGGGCCACAGATCTCCTTGCCCTAGTACATACTGATGTGTGCGGCCCATTTGATGTGCCGGCTAGAGGCAATTTTGTCTACTTCATTACCTTTACCGATGATCTGTCTAGGTATGGGTATGTGTATCTTATGAGACACAAGTCTGAAGCTTTTGAAAAGTTCAAAGAATTCAGACATGAAGTAGAAAAACAAACTGGAAAACCCATTAAGGTTCTTCGATCAGATCGAGGAGGTGAATACCTTAGCCAAAAATTCCTAGACTATCTCAAGAAAAATGGCATAGTCTCTCAATGGACTCCACCAGGAACACCTCAACTCAACGGGTTTCAGAATGGAGAAATCGGACTCTATTGGATATGGTTCGATCCATGATGAGCTTCACAGACCTCCCTGATTTTCTTTGGGGATACTCATTGTTAACTTCAATTTATCTACTGAATAGGGTTCCCTCTAAAACCGTTCCTACCACACCGTATGAGATATGGCATGGTAAGAAACCAAGTCTGAGTCATCTCAGAATTTGGGGTTGTCCGGCTCATGTCAAAAGACAACAAGCGGACAAGTTAGAGTTTAGGTCCTTCAGAGCTCGATTCATAGGATATCCTAAAGAGTCATTAGGATACTATTTCTACATTCCAGAAGACCACAATGTGATTGTGAGTCGACATGCCATCTTTCTTGAAAAATAGTTTATTCAAGATAGCGGCATTGGAAAGCAGATTAAGCTTGATGAGAAAGTCTCACAAGTACAACGAGCTAAGGACCAATTGGAACCAAATCAGGTTGAGCCAATAAGAACACTACCTCCTCCACCTCGTAGATCGGAAAGAGTTTTCCATCCTCCTGAAAGATACTTAGGTATTATTTCAGAGGAAGTAGAGAAAATGTTCCTCGTAGGTAATGGTGCTCATGGTGATGATCCCAAAACCTACAACGAGGCGATATCAGATATCGACTCCGAGAAATGGCTAGAGGCAATGCAGTCAGAAATTGACTCGATGCACTCAAACCAAGTCTGGACCTTGGTAGATCCACCAGAAGGTATAGTACCTATTGGGTGTAAATGGATCTTCAAGAGAAAGATTGGTGCAGATGGGAATGTGGAGACATTCAAGGCTAGACTAGTGGCAAAAGGTTATAGTCAACGCGAAGGCATTGACTATCAGGATACCTTTTCCCAGTGGCTATGCTAAAATCCATCCGCACATTGCTTGCCATTGCAGCCTATTTCGATTATGAAATATGGCAAATGGACGTGAAAACATGGCATTCTTAAATGGATATCTTGAGGAAGATATCTATATGGAACAGCCGCTAGGTTTCACATCCAGTGATACTGATCACAAGGTTTGCAAGCTGCAAAGGTCCATATATGGACTTAAGCAAGCATCTCGGAGCTGGAACACTCGTTTCAATGATGTGATCAAAAAGTTTGGTTTCATCAAAAATGAAGAGGAACCGTGTGTCTTCAAAAAGGTCAGTGGGAGCGCTGTTGTCTTCCTCGTATTGTACGTGGATGACATCCTCCTTATTGGGAATGATATTCCCATGATGACAACAGTCAAAATATGGTTGTCCAAGGAATTCTCCATGAAAGACCTAGGTGAAGCATCCTTTATTCTAGGAATTAAGGTCTATAGGGATAGACCGAATAGGATGCTAGGACTTTCACAGAAGATGTACATAGAGGAAGTACTAAAGAGGTTTAGTATGGAAAAACTCTAAGAGGGGATTAATACCCTTCAGACATGGTATTCATCTTTCCAAGAAGATGTGCCCTAGCACACCTGAGGAAATAGAACGCATGAGCAAGATCCCTTATGCTTCTGCAATAGGGAGCCTCATGTATGCCATGCTATGTACACGACCTGATATAGCCCATGCTGTGAGTGTCACAAGCAGATATCAGTCAAATCCAGGTGAAGAACACTGGACTTCTATGAAATGTATCCTTAAGTACTTGAGAAGAACTAAGGATATGATGTTGGTCTTTGGTAACAGAGAACTCCAAGTCCATGGATACACAGACTCGGATTTCATGTCTGATGTAGATGATCGAAAGTCGACATCTAGGAGTCTATTTGTATGCAATAGTGGTGCTGTCAGCTGGAAGAGTTTTAAGCAAAATATGATAGCAGATTCCACCATGGAAGCAAAATATATCGCTGCATCAGGGGCTATGAAGGAAGCATTCTGATATAAGAAGTTTGCTGCAGAAATTGGAGTAATGCCATCAGATGCCATTCCTCTATACTACGATAATAATGGTGCCATAGCCCTTTCTAAGGAGCCGAGGTCTCACCAAAAATCCAAGTACATTGAGCAGCGATACCACCTTATTCTATGATTACGTCGAGAAGGGTTATGTCGAGGTCAAGAGAGTTAACTCCACAGACAATGTGGTAGATCCGCTTACAAAACCGTTGGGCCAGTAGAACTTCGAAGCCCACCTTGAGAAGATGGGACTTAGACTTGTAGCCAATTGGCTTTAGGATAAGTGAGAGATTGTTAGATATATGTATCCTAGAAGCCAGAATTGGCTGACACTTGTAATACACTTCTAGGGAAAAAATTATAATTTTGACTAAAATCAATAAAATGGATTATTTTCTATCACATATGTGTCTTTAGTGTCTGTGATACATCCTTTGAGTTAATGGTAATGATAATTCATATTTTCAAGAGTTGAAAATTTAAGACATGAATAATCATTATTAACTCATAAAATGCTCCTGACCATAGGATCATCACGAGGATGGTGATTGATCCGGAAGGTTGGTGTACAATCACTTCTCTTTAGTAGATGAGTCTTGAGTCTATGGTGTGGAGACATCAAAGTGAGAGTACAGATACTCGTTAGAGAATGAGGGCACTGAGTGTGACCACCTCGAGTTGTCATTAGAAAGTCTACCTTCTCGTCAATGACTGACTCGATGCTACAGTGGTGTGTCTGGTTCTTTGACCTAAGGTGCATCGACAGTTCACCTTGAGGGTATTATAGTTTGACTATACTATTACTCGATCTCCTAGCCATTCAGAACCCTGAGGTGTATGTTGGCTATAGCATGTTCATTGTAGGAACTGGATTGCATCAAGATGGAATCTATCTACCTCGGTGGTAGAGGAGCAGCCCTATGATGATCATGAGAATCAAGTCCTAGAAGCCCATGGCCATGGCAGAGTGAAATAATAGAAAGAGTTTCTATTTAGATTTTCACATCGGACTTGAATCGAATGATTACATCATATGATAGAGACTAGGGTTTGATGAGTTCACCTTAAACCCTAATCTGATCGGGGCTCAAGATAGAAGAACTTAATCACACAGGTAGCTGCACCAAGAGGTTCGCATTTAGCTCTGATGGATTGCCACCATATACTGCTAGGTGTCACTGGTGGATTTTGGGAGCAATTAGAATGATTTAGATGATCGATCATTCTAGCTGTTCGAATCAGAAGAGTTCTGATCCATCAAAAGAAGTTTCGATGATGTCGATGATAGAGATCATGACATATCCCATTACCATACAGAACTGAACCTAACTGGGTCACACAAACAAGGGTTTGAATCTGGTGATCATCAATTAAACTAATCTAGTTCAATTGATCTGAATGAGATTCAATTAGGTTCAAGAAAATCGTGCTAGCACTCGATTGAACCTAACGTTCTTCTTTTACTATCATAAATAGTTGTCCTGACTGAACCAAAAGAGTTTGTGCTCGATCAGAGGCCCTCACTTTGTCTGACTGGGGCTTGTCCAGGTCAAAAAAGGATTGTCTTATTTTGTAAGATAATACCTACCATTTTTGGTCACCTGCCATTTCTCGTCCTTTTACTTTGGTCAAAAGTTGACCTTTGACTGATCAAATGTTGACCATTGACACTTTGACTTATGTCCATGTGTCATGCACCGATTGGAGCACTGGTGGGGGCCTGTCCTCCTGCTAGAATCTGGCAAGGAGGAGGGCGCATGCCACCATTGGCGTCTGCCCAAGCTAGAGGCGCCCAGGAGTCCCTGTTGGATAGGGACTCCATCTCCTTTTTAGATTCTGATTAGAGTTCTCCTAAGAACCAAGTTTGACTAGTCTTAGGTGCCATCTAAGGAGGAATCCAAGGGACTCTATTCCCACCAATCAGATTTAGATCTGATTTCACAAAGGATTGTGATTGGTTGGGAAGAAGAGGAGTTGGATCATGCATAGTCTATAAATAAGACCTTGCGCCCAACTCAAAGAGCATTGGAAAAGGAATTCAATTCTCATGCCCCAAGGCTTCCTCCCTCTTCCTCCTCCATGCCAAGTTCTACTTCTCCCTCTCCTCTCCACGCCCAAAGGTGTTTGGGATCCAAGTTGGTGCAATCCAGATGAGAGAAAGGCGACAAAAAGCTAGAAGGCTGCGCTGCTGCAAAGGACAACTACTAATTTTTGAAAAGTATTTTGAAGATCCTCCAGATCAGATCCAGATCTAATTTTTGTAGATGAGATAGAGAAGAAGAGGATCTTTAGATTCAGCCTGAGTGGATACCGATAGAGATCAGGCACTTGCGTGGCTAGATCCAGAACCTTCTGCTGTTTATAGGATCATCAATGGGTAATAGGATTACCCTACATTAAGGTAAATTAAATTTGATTTAATTTATTTAGATTTTATTTTTATTATTAGAATAATAAAGATCAGATCTAAAACATCCTAGATCTAATTAGGATCAAAGAGAAAAAATTTTGAAATATATCTCTTGATCCAATCAGATCTGAACGAACCTGGTCCGAAAAATCAAGATTTTCCTTCAAAAATACGGTTAAGGAGTTCTCTGTGAAAGATCTAGGAGAGGCATCCTTTATTCTGAAAATTAAAGTCTATAGAGATAGACCGAATAGGATGCTGGGTCTTTAATAGAAGATGTACATAGAGGAGGTGCTAAAGAGGTTAAGCATGGAAAACTCCAAGAGAGGATTGGTGTCCTTCAGATATGGCATTCATCTCTCCAAGAAGACGTGTCCCAACACACCTGAGGAGATCGAATGCATAAGCAAGAGTCCTTATGCTTCAACAATAGGGAGCCTCTTGTATGCCATGCTATGTACGCGACCTAATATTGCCCGTGTTGTGAGTGTCATGAGCTGGTATCAGTCGAATCCAAACGAAGAGCACCGAACTTCTATGAAATGTATCCTTAAGTACTTGAGAAGGACTAAGGATATGTTTCTAGTTTTTGGTAATGAAGAACTTTAGGTCTAGGGGTATATAGACTTAGATTTTATGTCCGACATAGATGATTGAAAGTCGACATCTGAAAGTCTATTTATTTATAATGGTTAAGTTATCAGTTGGAAGAGTTTCAAGCAGATGGTGATAGCAAACTCCACCATGGAAGTAGAGTACATCGCTGTGTCGAAGGCTATAAAGGAGGCATTCTGGTATAAGAAGTTTATCATAGAGCTGGGAGTGATGCCATCAGATGCCATCCCTCTGTACTGTAATAATAATGATGCCATAGCCCTAGCTAAGAAGCCAAGGTCTCACTAGAAATCAAAGTACATCGAGCGGTGATACCACGTCATCCATGATTAACTCGAGAAGGGATACGTGGAGATCAAGAGAGTCAACACTGCAGATAATGCGGCTGACCCATTAATAAAGCCATTAAGCTAGCAGAAGATCGAAGTCCATCTTGAAAAGATGGGACTTAGATTTGTAGCTAATTGGCTTTAGGTCAAGTGGGAGTTTGTTGGATGTGTGCCTTAAAAGCTTGATTGGCTGACACTTATAATACACTTCTAAGGATAGTTTTATAATTTTAAATATAAATTAATAAAAAAATTATTTTCTATCATAGTATGTATTTAAAAATGTCTGTGATACATCTTTGATTTAATAGTAATGATAATTCATATTTTCAAGAGTTGAAAATTTAAGACATGAATTTTCATAATTAACTCATAAACTGCTTCCGACTGTAGGATCTTCATGAGGATGGTGATCGATCCAGATGGTTGATGTACGATCGCTTTCTTAGGATAAATGTGTCTTGAGTCTATGATGTGGAGACACTAGAGTGAGAGTACAGATATTCGTTAAAGAACGAGGGCACTGAGCGTAACCACCTTGAGTAGTCATAAAGAAGTCTACCTTCTCGTTGATGACTGACTCGATGTTGCAGTGGTTTGTATGGTTCTTTGATCTAAGGTGGATCGATAGTTCACCTTGAGAGTGTTATAGTTTAACTACACCATAATTCGATCTCCTATCCATTCAGAATCCTGAGGTGTATGTTGGCTATAGCATGTTCATTATAGGAATTGGATTGCACCAATAGGAGATCTATCTCTCTTGGTAGATGAGGAGCAGCCCTATGATAATCATGAGATTGAGTTCTTAAGCCCATGGCCATGATAGAGTGAAGATGATAGAAAGAGTTTTTATTAGAATTTTACATTGAACTCGAATTGAATGATTAATTTATATGACGGATGTTGGGTTTGATGAGTTCATCTTAACCCTAATCCAGTCGGAGCTCAAGATAGAAGAACCCAATCACGTAGGTAACTACACCAAGCAGTTCATTTTTAGTTCTAATGGGTTGCCACCATATACTGCTAGGTGTTACTAGTAGATTTTGGGAGCAATTAGAATGATTTTGATGATCGATCATTTTAATTATATGAATCAAAAAAGTTCTGGTCCATCGAAAGGTATTTCGATGACGTCGATGATAGAGATTGTGACATGTCTCATTACCATACGAAATTGAATCTAACTAGATCATACAAATAAGGGTTTGAGTATGGATGTCATCAATTGAGCCAATCTAGTTTGATTGATTTGGATTAGATCAAATCAGGTTCACGGTAATCGTGCTAGCACACGATTGAGCCTAACTTTCTCCTTCTATAATCTTTCTTATTCATTGCAACTGAGTCAAATTTGATTTGACTCATTTCTGTATTTTGAATGGATTTATTTTCATCTAACTAAAATAAGTCAAGGTTAGCTTAATTGTAGAAATTAAATCCATTCATAGTCCAATTGGACTAGGATCAAAAGTTGACCCAATTGAGAGAATTGAGGGTCACCTGATCAGAGGATTTTAGAAAATTCTTTGAAAATTAGTTTGCTCTAATTTTTGGATATGTAGTAGGGCTCGAGACATGCTATGGATATGCCAAATTTCATGTTTTATGGTGAAGTTTTGACTGAGTTATGTTGGAGTTTGATTTGTATCAAACTCTTGAAGGGAGGAATCCGATGCGCCATGGACTCCTCATCCTTTCTTCATGCCATATTAGGAAGTGTTTTGGGTGACCAAACTTGTTGAAGACTAGGTTTGGGACATGGGCTATCAGGTAGGAGTCCTAAGTAATCAATAAAATAAGTTGCTTGATCACTTAGGAGTCTTAGATGGCACATAACATAAAAACCCTTCTCACGCCATATTAAGAAAAACATAAGAAATTTTTTTCCATGCCCAAAAGGCTATCGCCCCTTCCATCTTCCATGCCCTCTCTAATCCTCTCTCCCCTTTTTCTAAGTGCCAAAGGTTGGAAATAAATCTAAGAATAAGATCAAATTAATATTGAGAAGACTTCAACATCTATGCGATGGTGTTCGTAAGATGGACAAGTAGCCTTCTCAAATTATTTTAAAGGTTCTTTAGATCAGATCCAGATTTGATCTTTGGAGAAAAGATTTGTGAGGAGAAGACATCTAGATCCTATCTGAGTGGATATTGGTAGAGGCCAGGTGCGTGCGTGGCTCCTTCTAGAATCTTAGGATAGATCAGGATCGTCGTAGGATAATCTGATTATCCAAAATAATATATGAAATTAAACTAGATTTAATTTTATTTTAATCTTAATATTAGATCTTAAAGGATCAAATCTGAGATATCTTAGATCTGATTATAATCTTAAAAAAAAATTTTAAAATATTTCTTCAGATCTAATTAGATCTGAACAATCCTGTGCAAAGAAACAACATTTTTCCTATAGATACCTCATCAGATATCTCTTGGATATCATCCTCTGACTCACTACTGACCATCACTACTATAGCCCTCATTCGATCCTTGAGTTATGGGCAATCCTTGACTCGATGCCCCAACTTGTTGTACCTATAGCATTTGATCTTGCTAGGATCCCTCATCTTGGACTTGGATCATCCTCCTCGTGATCCTCTATCACTCCATTTATTGCCTCCTACTCCTCAAGAAACTACCAAAGCTGAGCTACCGCCATCTGAGCTCGAAGCTAGATTTTTTTCTCTTAAGAATCTCATTCTAGAGTATCATTGTAGTGACCTCATCCATCTTGATAGCGCTCTTTTTTAGTAGAAAAGCAATCATCAAAGACTCATATGAAGGGGGGAGCGATGCTAGCAAGACAAACACCCTTGTCTTCTCCTTAACTTTTTCATCAATGCTGAGAAGATCAGTGAGGATTTTTTGAAAGTTGAATAGATGCTTCTGCATGCTTCGACCTTTGTCCATCCATAACTAATAGAACTGCCTTCAAAGGAATAGCGTGTTGGTGAGCGACTTTGTCATGTACAACCCCTTGAACTTCGACCATAGCATCATCGAGAAAATCTCATCAAGTATATGGATCACCACATCATCCACTAGGTACAAGTAGATCGTGCTCACCACCTACATCTGGATCCATTTTCAATCTTTCACCTCTATGGTGGCTGGCGTCTCGTCATATAAGAGAGCATCGATCAACCTATGTTGGATGAGAACATCCTTTATCCTTACTTGCCACAAGAAGAAATTGCTCTTTCCATCGAACCTATTGATCTTCATTTTGATTGTGCTTGTCTTCTCCATATTCTTCAATCTCTATCCATTGCTACAATCTATGCTCTAGTACTATTTGGCTCTAATACCAATTATTCTGATATCAACTTGTTCTGATACCAAACTGTTAGGATATCAGCTACTCTAATACTACTTGTTAAGGATCTAGTACCAAATTATTACGATAGGAAGAAGAAAGAAATAAAATAAGAAAATAATCAAGTACATGGATCAGCCTAAAGGCTCTCCTCCATGGGGCATGCAAAGCTTCACTATGAAAAAAAAAAAGGTACAAGAGGAGAACATCCACTCTCAACTCATCATACACAAATCTCTCTCAACTAGAAGCTTTCTTTACAAAAGTTCTCTCAAAATTCTAAGGAGACCCATAGAAGCTACAAGATGCACTGCCCTCACAGCCTCTTCACCAAATGCTATGCACCTATTGCTTCTCTCTCTCGTGGGCTGCATGTATTCGATACTTTACCAAGCTCCTCTTAGTAGCTGCTTGAGCCTCTTTACGTGCCTATCATGCCACATGCGCCACCTCTTCTACTCCATAGCACCTCAGTTCTTTAAATAGGATGAGAATCCTCTTCTCAGTAGTTCACAGGAGTCCTAACAGGGCTCGTTCTCCTAATATGGGTTGAACATGTCCTTGATGGAGTCTTGAAATATTTTTTGACCTTCAGATCATGATCATTATTCTCCATGATTGTTGGATCTTATGGTCCATGCGCAACTTCCATAGACCCCTTAGATTAATCACAATCTGAGTCCAAATAGAAAAAAAATTCCATCATGTTCTGTTCGCCTCCATCGAGCCGGCTCGATTAGGGATCGAGCTGGCTCGACTGTGTCTCATCTAGACTCTACTATCTATTTGCCTGAGAGAGCTAACTTGATTGTGGTTCGAGTCAGCTCGATCTCAATTCGAGCTAGCTCGATTGTATATCAGAGCCGGCTCAACTACTGTGCTGAAAACTGATTTTCTTCTTACTGTGGGTCAAATTCGAGGCATCAAATCCTAACATTCCTCTTAACCAAAGAGTATGGAGTCACTGGCATGGCATACAAGTAAGACATAATGGTACATCATTACTGAATATGACCAACTTTAGAGCATTCTGCTGTCGAGAATGTCTCTGATGGGATATAGGTATAAGTTTTCTTAAACCTAATATCATCTCAGTGGTTTGCAAGCAACTCACTATGCTTTGATACTAGACTAATTAAATTTCTAATTCAGTAATGAAAGGCTTCTGGGCATAGACAAGTACTTGTAAGGTTGGTGTGTGATCAAGATGGGATTGACCACTCCAAGAGTTGGAGAAGAATGTATCACTGTATTTCAATATAGCAAAATCTTGATCAGGATAATCCATAAGATAGATATGATATTTTAAAATATAATGTGGATAGCCTGATCAGAGTTGACAGTTGAACTCTGAGGTCTCCTATAAGCATTTTGGTCAATAAGATGAATTATATGGAAACTGATCCACATGGGTTCTAAGGATGTTGTTCTACATATTCGACCTGTCTGGCCATCGAGTACCATTACTAGATAGTCACTTTGATTAGTATAAAAATTTATTTTTATGATACTGGCTTAGGTTCGGATCTATGCGGTCATACACATTAGAGTTCACAATTTGTTCGGATGGTTGATCAATGATTAAGAATCATTTTAGGGTTAAACGATCAATACGATTGATGGTTAACCTAGTGCAAGTATTGCAGGAGGATCGATTAGCAATTAGATTGCTAATTGGCTTAATTTGATTAAGCTAGAGGGTTAAATTAAGTTTAATTAAATATGATTTAATTAGATTTAGTTTGGACATGATTGGATCAAGTCCAATTGATCTATTAGATAAGCCAAATGCATGGAAGAACTAGTCCTAGTTCGATTAGGACTTGGGTCAACCTAATTTCTAATTTGATTAAAAAATTAAATTAAATTTAAATCTATTTTAATATGATTTAATTAGGTTCTTAATTAGATTAGAACCTAATTTAATTAGGTTGATTTGCTTCTGATTTTATTTGGTTTGAGAAACCATATTTGATCTAGCGAAATATGGAATCCTAGTAAAACTAGGATTCATACCCTTGCACCACATATACCCCATGCTCCCTCTCTATTATTTTTGGCGTTGAAACCTCCTCTGCTATGTCTTCATGCATGCCCACCCCTCTCATCTCTTTTCTATATTGTAATTTGTTATGGACCAAGTCAATATATGTAGTTAGTTTCCAAGGTTCAAATTCTATTGGATAGAATTTTAGGAAACTTGGACTCTTCCCTTATGCCTTCCCCCACCCTAATTTTCTCTAGATTTCCATGGTAAATTGAGGCCGTTTTGTGTTCCAACTTCTGGTGGTCCATGGCATAAAGCAAGGAGGGGGCGCCCAAGTGTTGGGCGCCCCAACTAGTTGCCTAAATTCATCCTGCCTTGTCTAGGTATTTGACCTAGACAAGCACTCCTCCATATCTCTTTATAAGGAGATCCTTTTGGCTGATTTTTTGATATATTCTAGGAAATAGAGAGGGTTTTTGGGTAGGGTGAGAGACCTCTTGGGCATGGGGATTTCATAGACACCAATCTAGGTGTCTAGGTGAGAGAATGGAGAAGAAGAAAATGATCTTCTTCTAGGATTCTTTCGATCTTCTCTTTTCCTCCAACTTTGAGATTTGCTTGAGAGTTGCCTCAAATTTAGAATCTCTCCCATTCCTTCTAATATTTCAGAGAGTCCAAATCTTGAAGGAAGAACCAGATCGATCATCGAAGAAGGATCAGCATAGTACTAGCATACTATGCTGATTTTCGAGCATCAAACTTCTGATCGAGATTTGTGGGCTCATGTGGACATTTCTTAGAGGTTGGACATGTGTGTTGCTCAGAGTTACATCCTCAAGCCTGGATCAGCAAGTTAGAACATCTAACTTGCATAGGTAATATGGATCTAATTCTCTATTACATACCTGTAATAGATCCATGTTGATGTGATCTACATGTCTTTCTCTTTTAATGATTTTTAATTTTTGATTTATTCTCATGCTATAATCATATAATAGGATCTTAGATCTGAATTAATTTTGATTAATATTTATCTTTCATTGCCTAGATCTGAAAAAGCTTTAAGATCTAGCCTTGAAACCCTAGATATGGTTCCTTCACATCCAATTTTTAAGAGAGAAAGGGGGTGTGTAGACTTGCTTTTAATTATGAGAAACCTCATATAAAATCAGGAGGTGGGTGTGGGTACTTAGTGCATGGCGCAAGAGAGCAAGGAGAGTCCCAGTCCAATCGGGACTTCTCCAATTTGGCTAGGTCAAACATTTTTTAAATAACCCATTGATCTAGGATTTATGCAACCAAATTAAGGATGATCCTAGTCTAACTAGGAGCCTAATTAAGTAAGATTAAATCATATTTAAATCTAACTTAAATTCTAACATAATTAGGAATTAGGTGCACTTGAGTTCTAATCCAATAGAGAATTGCTTTCCCTTATAATTTGTTTATCTCACAAACCAATTGGACTTAATCCAATTAAGTCCAAACTAATTCTAATTGAATCTAATTCAATTAGACTCTATCTCAGCCTGATTGCTCAATTAAATTGAGCCAATTAGCAATCCAATTGCTAATCGATCCTCTTGCAACATCTGCACTTGATCGATCATCAATCATATTGATAATTCGATAACTAAATGATTCTCAATCATTAATCAACCATCCAATTAGCTAGCAACCTCTTATGTGTGTGACCCCATAGGTTCAAACCTAAGCCGGTAGCATAGGAACCAATTTCTATACCAATCAAAATGATCATTTAGCAATGGTACTCGACGTCTAGATAGATCGAATGTATGCCAAGTAACATTCTTAGAACCTTGGCCTATGGTTATCATGTAATTCATCTCTTTGACCCATAATGCTCGGGATGACTTTGAGTTAGCTGTTAACACTCACACAAGTCATTCGTATTATGTTTCAAAGTTTTGCAAACCTCGAGACTTCTCATGAGGATTATCTAGGACTATGTTTTGCTAAATTGAAACACGGCGAGAAACTTGCTCCTAAAGTTAATCAGGAGTGGTCAATCCCATCTTGACTCACACACTGACTCTACAAGTACTTAACTGTACCTAGAAATCTTTTGATCCTATGTTAAAAATATAGGTAGTCCAACATCAAAGTATAATGAGTTGCTTGTAAGTCATCGTAGTTATCTCAGATCGAAGGAACACTTATATCCATTGGCCTTAGATAGCTACTCTTGATAGTAGAGTGCTACATTGGTCATGTTCAGTGTAGATATACTTCTACAATCCATCTGCATGCCATACCGATATCTCCACATCACTTGGTTAAGATGACAACCAATGCATATAACATACATCGACCTATACTCGATAAATTATCATCCTAGTTAATAACTTATCATTTGGTTATGAACAAATTTAAGAACCATCCAATAAATCCTTTATCAATTGAGTATGGTTCTAAGGACTTCATCATAACTTAAGAGTTCATTTAAGAAAGATCGCTCTTTTATGATGATTAAACCAAATAATTATTATTATTTGATAATTCATATACTAATTCTAATCATTTACAACTTAGATGATTGACTTTAGGACATATTTTCTAACAACTCCCACTTGGACTAAAGCCAATCAAAATGATACCAAATATCCTATCTTCTACTAGAGTTTGTCGAACTCCTTTATTTCGAGGCTTTAGCAA
>QRFJ01001911.1:0-111095 GCA_006176705.1 Cocos nucifera
TTTATAGGCTTGTGTAGGGTAACTATACGTTTCTTCATATAAAAATTTATTTTAATAAATAGTTTTCAGTACTTCTCACTGAGTAACCGGGCCTCTTTGCCTAAGCAAGCATTGAGTTTCACGTCAAAAGGTGGGAAGGGCAAAGAAGCTCGTTGTAAAGCTAGTCTTAACTCATAGCCTATTTGATTTGAGCTAGTAAGCTCGAGGGGTATTCTATACCTAGTGCCCTAAAGCCAACTGGTTTGGGAGTCATTGGCCCAAGACTCGCTACATGGATCAAATAAAAAGATTAAGGAGTTAAGATACTCAATAGTGGTGCAACGTTAAAAAAAAAAAATATTGATTTCCCACCGAGTAACCGGGTCCCGTTGCCTAAGTAAGCAATGATATTCGCATCAAAAAGTGGATAATGTAAAAATAAAAATCAATAAATGAAGGACGGAAGTAGCAATACACCTGCCTATATGAAAGTTTAGATAAATCAGAGATAAAAGTGGAATAATTTAGAAAAAATTCTGAAAAATTTAATGTTCTTTACTTAATTTTTCTATTGATAAGTATTAATACCCCAATGATATGTCTCATTTAAGCTCTACTGAATATCAATGGCCATTTTGAAAATTGCTTAGGTAAAATTCGAAACTCTAAAGTTAAAAGGTATTTAAAACTAAATTCTTTCTTTACTCGAGGACGAGCAAAGCTTAAGTTGGAGGGGGTGATAAGCATCATAAATTTACCAATAAAAATATTAATTTATTAATTAATTTATATTAATTTTTAAGAATTATCAATCAATTTATATATAATTTTTAAAAAATTCATATTTTTATTAATTAAAAAATTAATTAAAAAATAATAAAAAATAAATAAAAATTAAAAAATAAAATTTTATTATCAATAGAAAGAGCTTTTTTTTTTATCATAATGAAATAAATTTCAAAAAAAATGGAGCTAAAATGGAAAGGATATGAATTTTTAAAAATATAAAATAAATAAAAATTAAATAAAAAAGAAAATGGCTCAGCCGGCTCCGCAAGCCGAGCCACCGCCAAGCCGAGCCACCAAGCCAAGCCAAGCCATCAAAGTCGACTCAGCCATTGAAGCCATCAGTCGGTCTACGATCCAGGCGTGGACCGCCAGCTCAGCAAAATCCGGCGAATCAGAGCCTGCCACATGGTGGACCTAGACCCTTAAAGGATCTACAGAAATTTATTGCGGCTCATAGGGCAATCTGGTCATTTTACTCGACGACAGAAGTGTTGATTGGTTGCAGTGTGCGGTGCGGCCGGTCTACGCGGTCCATGGGAACAGCGATTGTGCGATCGGACGGCTGCGGTTGATTGCGGTTAAGATCGGACGGTCAGCAGTTTTTTTCGATTGCCAATTTCACTCGGATCACCATCGAATGGCAGCGCCTGATTCCAGCTTCGATCCGACGGTCCAGAACGCTCCCGACAGTGATCAGGACTCCCGAAGCGCGATTTGCGGCTAGATTTCCTCGATCAAGCGCGATTGGACGGCCAGAATTTAATCCGACCTGATCTGGGCTGATAGGCATCCGATTTTGACGATTTTTGGAATCGTTGGATTCCTATCGAATAGCCAGATTTTACCAAATTTATCAGAGTCATAACAGAGTTGTTTTTATTCAAATTTTATTCAGATTTTTATGATTACAAAGGCAATTAGTCCCATATTGCCTTTAGAAAAAAATATCCAGCCCTCCTAGCACTATAAAAAGGACCTTAGGCCTCCAGAAATCAACATCTCCGATCAAGGTGAAGCTTTGGTACAGGGCGAAGCTAAGCTATGGGTTCAAGACTGCTTCAAAGCAACGGGTGTCGAGAAGAAGAGCCGAGCTTCTATACCATCTTTCTGCCAATGCCGATCCAAGATCAGAGATTAGGCTATTTTATTTTATTATCTTTTCTTTTTAAATTTTATGTATTTAAATTCTAAAATTTTAGTTAATAAAAATTTTATTTTTGTATTTTAATTTCTTGCTTTTTATTTTTATTATAATTTAATTTTTGCACTTTAAATTATTGCTTTGCAAGTAGATGCTAAGATCTAACTAGTAGATCTTAGTACCAAGTTTAAATTCCTGCACCTTTTAATTTTTGCTTTTTATTTTCCGACATCACTTTTGATCCCAAAACTCTTCTTTTTTTTCTTTTTCTTTTAAAAATCAAAGATTTCAAATCTAAAATACTACCTTCCCTATGGATTCGACCCGACTCACTGCTATCTACGCAATTTCAATGATTTTAAGAAGTCAGATTAAACTGATACATACGGTATCTTAACGACAACATCGCATTCCTATCAAAGCACCGATGATGGAGCAGGAATAGATGGATCTGGCTCAAATCTGATGGCAAAAGTGGTAGATCTTTGGGTAGTCGCCTTCTTTGGAGGCATTTTTTGGGATTGAAGGAGAGGATGGAGATGAACCTTAAAGAAGAAGATCCACAGAATTGACTGAGCACTCCTTTAAGAATAAGGTTACCTCAGAAATAGAGGTGCCCTTTCTCTAGCACCAATCCTATTGGTGTAGAATCTGGTTGACGTCGGATCGAACTGGAGTCGAGGAAGATGAGGTCGTCGTTGATGATCTACAAAATAAAGTTCTATCCGAAGTCGGTGGTGGTGGCTCTGACAGGACCTTTCGATGTTCAAGTCAGCTCTTCTGGCCAATAGAAATGGAGTGCTCAGGAAAGAGTTCGATAGAGTTTTAGGAAGAAGAAGAGAGCTTAGAGAAAATGTATTTGGAGGATCTCTTTTTATAGATGGAGCTTGTAGCAGATGGATAGTGATAGCCATACCATCCGATAGTGGATCGCTCGGGACTACATGGGATTTGTTATGGAGAGAGAGATGTCACCAAACTGATAGTGATAGCCATAGCCATTCTATAACAGGCTACTCGGGGCCGCATGGAGTTTGCTACGGAGAGAGAGATGTCGTCAGACTGATAGTGACAGGCATAACCATTCAATAGTGAGCTGCTCGGGGCCGCATGAGGTTTGCTACAGAGAGAGGTATCGTCAGACTGATAGTGACAATCATAACTATCCGATAGTAGGCCGCTCAAGATCGCATGGAATTTGCTATGGAGGGAGAGATGTCATGATGTGCCCATTCATCAAGATTTAATAATCGAAGTTCGGAGGAAGCAAACGTTGGTTGATAAAGAACTTTGACATATATCAATTCCAGAGGAGTTCGAACACCTAAAAGGAATGTGGCTAGAAGGGATCATCTGGAAGGAATGCTAGCTGAAATCTGGAAGTAATCTACTGGAGGAATCCGATTGAAGGAGAAATCTGGAAGGAGTTTGGCTCTTGGAGGAATCCAACTGAAGGAGGTGTTAGATATGTGTGCCCTAGAAGCCAGGATTGACTGACACTTGTAATACACTTCTAGAGGCAAAATTATAATTTTGATAATAAATAATAAAATGGGTTATTTTCTATCATAAATGTGTATTTAGTGTCTGTGATACATTTCTTGAGTTAATGGTAATGATAATTCTTATTTTCAAGAGTTGAAAATTTAAGACAAGAATTTTCATTATTAACTCATAAAATTCTCCTGACCATAGGATCATCATTAGGATGGTGATAGATTCGGAAGGTTGGTATACAATCGCTTCTTTATAGTAGATGAGTCTTGAGTCTATGGTGTGGAGACATCGGAGCGAGAGTATAGGTACTCGTTAGAGAACGAGGGCACTGAGCGTAACCACCTCGAGCAGTTATAAGGAAGTCTACATTCTCGTCGATGACTGACTTGAAACTGCAGTGATGTGTCTGGTTCTTTGACCAAAGATGCATCGATTGTTCACCTTGAGGGTGTTATAGTTTGACTACACCATGACTCGATCTCCTAGTCATTCAGAAATTCTGAGGTGTATGTTGGCTATAGCATATTCATTGTAGGAATTGGATTGCACCAAGAGAAAATCTATCTATCTCGGTGGATGAGGAGCAGTCCTATGATGATCATGAGAATCAAGTCCATAAGCCCATAGCCATGGCAGAGTGAAATAATAGAAAGAGTTTCTATTAAGCTTTTCACATTGGACTTGAATCGAATGATTAAATCATATGATAGAAATTAGGGTTTGACGAGTTCACCTTAACCCTAATCTAATCGGAGCTCAAGATAGAAGAACTTAATCACACAAATAGCTGCACCGAGAGGTTCATTTTCAGTTTTGATGGGTTGCCACCATATACTGCTAGGTGTCACTGGTGGATTTTGGGAGCAATTAGAATGATTTAGATGATCGATCATTCTAATTATCTGAATTAGAAGAGTTTCGATCCATCGAAAGAAGTTTCGATGATGGAGATCATGATATATCCCATTATCATATAGAACTAAATCTAATTGGATCACACAAACAAGGGTTTGGATCTGGATATCATCAATTGGACTAACCCAGTTCAATTGATTTGAATTAGGTTCAATTAGGTTCAAGAAAAACATGCTAGCACATGATTGAGCCTAACATTCTCCTTCTATTATCATTAAAAGTTATCTCGACTGAGGTGCATTGGTAGTTCACCTTGAGGGTGTTATAGTTTGACTACACCATGACTCGATCTCCTAACCATTCAAAATCCTGAGGTGTATATTGGCTATAGCATGTTCATTATAGGAATTGGATTGCACCAAAAGAAAATCTATCCACCTCGGTGGATGAGGAGCAGCCCTATGATGATCATGAGAATCAAGTCCATAAGTCCATGGTCATGGCAGAGTGAAATAATAAAAAGAATTTCTATTAAGATTTTCACATCAGATTTGAATCGAATGATTAAATCATATGATAGAAATTAGGGTTTGATGAGTTCACCTTAACCCTAATCTGATTGAGGCTCAAGATAGAAGAACTTAATCACACAAATAGCTGCACCGAGAGGTTCATTTTCAGTTTTGACGGGTTGCCACCATATATTGCTAGGTGTCACTGGTAGATTTTGGGAGCAATTAGAATGATTTAGATGATCGATCATTCTGATTGTCTGAATCAGAAGAGTTCTGATCCATCGAAAGGAGTTTTGATGATGTCGATGATGGAGATCATGACATATTCCATTACCATATAGAGCTAAATCTAATTGGGTCACACAAATAAGGGTTTGGATCTGGATATCATCAATTGGACTAACCCAGTTCAATTGATTTGAATTAGATTAAATTAGGTTCAAGAAAATCATGCTAGCACATGATTGAGCCTAACATTCTCCTTCTATTATCATTAAAAATTATCTCGACTGAGCCAAATAAGTTTATCCTCACTCAGGTACCTTCACTTGATCTGATTGGAGCTTGTCCAGATCAGAAAAGGATTATCTTAATTTATGAGATAAATTTGAGACAACACCTACCATTTTTCGTCACCTGCTAATTCTTGTCTTTGACTTTGGTCAAACATTGACCTTTGACACTTAGATATCTGCCCATGTGTCATGCACCTATTGAGGAGTAGATAGGGGCTTGTCCCCTTGCTAGAATTTGGAAAGGAGGGGGTGCATGCCTAGGGAGGTGTGCGCCCATGGATAGGGACGCCTGGAGTTCCATATAGATGGGACTCCAGGTTGCTTCTTGGTTTCTACTTAGGTGGCCCCTAGCTATAGACTTTGACCAGTCTTAGGCACCATCTAAGGATGAATTAGAGGGGCCCTCATTTGATTGGATTAGGTAATGTCATCCCACCAATCAGATTTAGATCTGATTGTATGAAGCAACGTGATTGGCCGGGATGATGTGGCACTGCATGGCGCAGTAGGGTCTATATAAACCTTGTCTGCACTCAACTTTCAAAGAGTTTTCTCTTAGCCACACCCCAAGGCTGCCTCTCTCCCTCCTTCATGCCATCTTCTAATCTTCTCTTTCCTCTCCATGCCCAAGGAAAGTTGGGCTCTAGTTTGGTGCGATCCAGGTAAGAAAAAGCTAACGAGAAAGGAAGAAGGCAGCACTGCTGTAAAGACGACAGTAAATCTTTGAAAGAAATTTTGAAGATCTTCTAAATTAGATCCAAATCTGATTTTTAAAGAGATGATAAAGAAGGAGAAGTTCTCTAGATCCAGTCTGAGAGGATATGGTAGAGGTCAGGCACTTGCGTGGCTAGATCCAGAATCTCAGGCAATCAGTGGGATCATCAAAGAATGATCTGATTACCAAACATCAAGATATAAATTAAATTAGATTTAATTTATTTTTATTTTTATTTATTAGATTAATAAAATTAAATCTAAAATATCTCAGATCTAATCTAGATATATAAGAAAATTTTTTAAAATATCTCTCTTGATTCGATCAGATCTGAATAAACCTGATCCGAGAAATCAAAATTTTCTCCTTCAACTGGTATCAGAGCTAGGTTCTAAAAATTATTTAGATCTAATTTTAATTTATTTTTATCTAATAATTAGGTGATTTTAGATATAATATGATATGTGATTAGATCTAAACTTAAAAAAATTAAAATAAAATAATATAGATCTAAGTTCTATAATATGCATGACTAGTTGTAAAATAGAATAGTTCTATACATAGTCTTACATGATCATGATTTATTTTGATTAAATTATGATTTTAGATCTATTTATTTTTTATTTTTTGATTATTATAAATATTATAATAAAATTTAAAAAATAAAAAATAAAATTATTTAATTTCTTAGATCATATGAGATATGATGCATGCATGATTAGACTAGTTGTAGAATAGTTCTACATAATTGTCTAGGTTAGAATTTATTTTAATGTGATCAATTTAAATCTAATTTTTTAGATAATTGAGATAATTTAGATCTGAAAATATGCGTGATTTGATACATGAGATGTATGCAAAACATGTATTAAGTTAGATCAATTTTATACATGAGATATATGATGTAGATCTAACTAGTTTTGTATATTTATATTTCTGATTAAGGCATTTTCCTTGGCCATTCGGTCATAAGAATAAAGTAGGATTTAAATACCCTCTCCTTCCATTCGATGGGATGTTCTTATGATGTGTAGGGGGTGTTGCGCATTCATCCTTAATCAGAAATCAAGAACTTACTTTCTATAAAATCCTAGATCTTGAAACCCTAAGATTTTGTTTAAATATTTTATTTATGAATCCTAAACTTAATTAAAAGTTAAGATTATGAAATATATGTTAGATCTAAAATTGAAAATTTTAGATCTAAGACATATTCACAAAATTAGGTTCGGACTTGGGTAGTTCAATTAAGTCTAAGCGGTTGATCAAACCGAATCAAGAGTTGGTTAGATAGGATCAACAGTGCTTAAATTAACTAGCCTAATATGATTAAGTCTGGATCAAGAATGAGTCACGTGAGTGATCGATCAAGCTAAGATCTAATTAGGCTCAATGGTTAGAGTCTGGATTATAGGCTAACCTAATTGGTTCTGGCTTAATAATTTGGTGTCTAAGGTAAGTTTGGCAGATACGATCGACTGATTTTTAATTAGGAGCTACTCGACTCGAATGCATTCTTGTCAAGTTAATGACATATCCCTTCCACAGATCTCACTTATCTGGCCATATTTGTTGGCTCAGTCCTGATCTAACGTGGTCAATAATCTGAGCTAACCCATGCCACTAGGTTAGTCATAATGGTTATGACTATGTGGAGTCTAGTTTAATGAGATCTAAATCAAATCTTCCTAAGAAAAGATTAAGTCTAAGATCTTCCATCATTGTAGATGTGTGGGCCCTTTTCGGGGTTGATTGTTCTCGACTGGTTACAGTGGTTCAGTTGCATCGGAAAGACGTAACCATATCTATTAGGCATTAGATGCTACGGGCTGGAGGATGGATTGGGTCCAATATTTCAGATACAATGAGAGACTTAATTAAGAATCCAATCTATGCAAATGGTAGGTCTGACTTAACTAAGAAGTGGATCAATATTCTGGGTATGATGAGATTCATGAATTAGAGATCAAGTTTGGATACACCATGATTAGAGAATCATTGAATAAGAGTTGTTCACTCATTGGCTAACCCATCACCAATAACTGTTAGGTGAGATGATGAGTCAGTTGATGGGACCGCACCACCCACTAGAAATCATTAATCATGAAGATTTTCGCATCTCTACAGAGGGAGTGTAGGGATCTGAAAAAATAGTGAGAGCTAATTTGTTTAAAAATAAAATCTCTAAACAAATTGATTAAGTCTTGATTACAATATCTAATTAGAAACTTTAACTCTCTACAGAAAAATATCTGCATCCAACCCACTAGCACGAATCCTTGTCATCCATAGATTGATCGGACCTAATTACAAAGATTAGCTCCAAAACTTCAAAATTATTTTGGGTTCCAAAAAGTTAACTCATATATTGGACTAGGATCCTTCTACCTTACCAACTCGTCCATCTATTGAATAGAGAGTGTCTCTGGATAAGTGAATGGACGACGATAACAAGGCTAGATATTACATGTTAGGCTCGATGTCTGATGAACTTCAGCACCAACGTGAAGATATCAGGACTGCTCGCCAAATGTTGGCTCACCTATAAGGAATGTTTGGTGAACAAAGTCGCGCAACCAAGTATCAAGTCACTAAATGACTTTTCAAGGCTAAAATGTGCGATGGACAGTTAGTTCAAGATCATTATCTGATGATGATCAAGGATTTGGAAGAGCTTGAAAAGCTCAGAGTGAAGTTGGACTTAGATCTATAGAATAACATAATTCTACAATCTTTGACTGATGCGTATGGGCAGTTCATCATGAACTACCATATGTATAAACTTCAAAATTTTCTGGCCAAACTTATGAACATGCTGATTATCGCTGAGCTTTCTATGAAAGATTCTAAAAGCTCAGTGCTTGCCATGAAATGGACTTCTTTCAAGAGAAAGTCTTTTGGAAAGAAGAAGAAGTCTATGAAAAAGCAGAAGGTGGAACGAGGAAAGAAGAAAAAGGCAGAGCTGAAGAAGAAGGCCGCTGACAAAGGAAAGTATTGTTATTGCAACAATAATGGCCACTAAAAGCGGAACTGTCCTACATACTTGGCCATCCTGAAGAATAAGAAGGAGGTAGGTCCTTCTGGAGGTATGTTCGTTATTGAGTCTAACCTTATGATTTTTTTTGCATCCAGTTGGATGCTTGACTCTGGTTCTAGTGCTCATTTATGCACTTCCATGCAAGATCTTGAGGATAGCAGGAGGCTGAGGGATGGTGAGATGATCCTGCGCATAAAAAATGGAGCAAGGGTTCCTATCATGGCTGTGAAAACATACCCTCTTCGACTACCATCTGGTTTAGACTTAGTGTTAAAAGATTATTATTATGTGTTGTAGTAAGCAGAAATTTGATTTCTATTTCTTGCCTAGCATTAGAAGGCTATGTAATTAGTTTGCTTAATGACCATTATAACATTCTTTATGAAAGAAATAAAATTATAAGTGATTTTCTTATTAACGATCTTTATCAGTTATATATTGATGTATCTATTTTTAATATCGAGCAAAATGTGAATACCATGAAACGACCTAGGAATAATCCAAATGATAAGTATCTATGACACCTAAGACTACGTCATATAGGAAGATAGGGTTAACAAATTAGAGAAAACTGGGTTATTGAGTCCATTGACTTTTGAGTCATATCCAATTTATGAATCTTGTCTTCATGGCAAAATGACTAAGCTCCCTTTTGTAGGACATGGGGAAAGGGCCATGGATCTTCTTACCCTAGTACATACTAATGTGTGCGGCCCATTTGATGTGCCGACTAGAGACAACTTTATCTACTTCATAATCTTTATCGATGATTTATCTAGGTATGGGTATGTGTATCTTATGAGACACAAGTCTGAAGTTTTTGAAAAGTTCAAGAAATTCAGATATGAACTAGAAAAGCAAACTGAAAAATTCATTAAGGTTCTTCGATCAGATCGATGAGCTGAATACCTTAGTCAAAAATTTTTGGACTATCTCAAGAAAAATGGCATAGTCTCTCAATGGACTCTATCTGAAATACCTCAACTCAATAGAATTTCAGAATGGAGGAATCGGATCCTATTAGATATGGTTCGATCCATGATGAACTTCACAGATCTCTCTGATTTTTTTTAGGGCATTGTTTATTAACTGCAATATACTTACTAAATAGGGTTCCTTCTAAAATTGTTCTTACCACACCACATGAGATATGGCATGGTAAGAAACCAAGTCTGAGTCATTTCAGAATTTGAAAATATTCGGCTCGTGTCAAAAGACAATAAGCAGATAAGTTAGACTTTAGGTCCTTCAGAGCTTGATTTATAGGATATCCTAAAGAGTCATTAGGATATTATTTCTATATTCCAGAAAATCACAATGTGATTGTGAGTCGACATGCCATCTTTCTTGAAAAATAATTTATTCAAGATAGCGGCATTTGAAAGCAGATCAAGCTTGAGGAAAAAGTCTCACAAGAGTAACGAGCTAAGGACCAAATGGAACCAAATCAAGTTAAGCCAATCCATTTACTACCTCCTCCACCTCGTAGATCGGAAAGGATTTTTCATCCCTCTGAGAGGTACTTAGGTACTATTTCAGAGAAAGTAGAGAAAATATTTCTCATAGGCAATGGGGTTCATGGTCATGATCCCAAAATCTATAATGAGGCAATATCGGATATTGACTCCAAAAAATGGTTAGAGGCAATGAAGTCAAAAATTGACTGATGCACTTAAACCAAGTCTGCAGCTTGGTAGATCCACCAGAAGGTATAGTACCTATTGGGTGTAAGTGGATCTACAAGAGAAAGATTGGTGCAGATAGAAATGTGGAGACATTCAAAGCTAGATTAGTGGTAAAAGATTATAGTCAATGCGAAGGTATTGACTATCAAGATACCTTTTCGTCAGTAGCTATGCTTAAATCCATCCGCACATTGCTTGTTGTTGCAGTCTATTTTGATTATGAAATATGGCAAATGGACGTGAAAATAGCATTCTTAAATGGATATCTTAAGAAAGATATCTATATGGAACGGTTGCTAGATTTCACATCCAGTGATGATGATCATAAGGTATGCAAGCTACAAAGATCCATATATGGACTTAAGCAAGCATCTCGGAGCTAGAATACTTATTTTAATGATGTGATCAAATTGTTTGATTTCATTAAGAACAAGGAGGAGCCATGTGTCTTTAAAAAGATTAGTGGGAGCACTATTATCTTCCTCGTATTATACGTGGATGATATCCTTCTTATTAGGAATGATATTTCCATGTTGATCATAGTTAAAATGTGTTATCTAAAGAATTCTCCATGAAAGACCTAGGAGAAGCATCCTTTATTCTAGGAATTAAGGTCTATAGAGATAGACTGAATAGGATGCTAGGACTTTCATAGAAGATGTACATAGAGAAAGTGTTAAAGAGGTTTAGCATGAAAAATTTTAAGAGGGGTTTGGTATCCTTCAGACATAGCATTCATCTTTCCAAGAAGATGTGCCCAAGCACACCTGAGGAAATAGATCGCATGAGTAAGATCCCTTATGCTTCAGCAATAGGGCGCCTCATGTATACCATGTTATGTACATGACCTGATATAGCCCATGCTGTGAGTGTCACGAGCAGATATCAATCAAATCCAGGTGAAGAAGCTGGACTTCTATGAAATATATCCTTAAGTACTTGAGAAGAACTAAAGATATGTTGTTCGTCTTTGGTAATGGAGAACTCCAAGTCCAAGGGTATATAGACTCGAATTTTATGTCCGATATAGATGATCGAAAGTTAACATTTGGGAGTCTGTTTGTGTGCAATGGTAGAGCTGTTAGTTGAAAAAGTTTCAAGTAGACAGTGATAGTAGATTTCACCATGGAAGTAGAATACATCACTACATCAGAAGCTGGAAAGAAGACATTCTGATATAAGAAGTTTACCGTAGAGATTGGAGTGATGCCATTAGATACCATTCCTCTGTACTACAACAATAATGGCATCATAGCCCTTGCTAAGGAGTCGAGATCTCATCAGAAATCCAAGCACATCGAGCAGCGATACCACCTCATCTGTGATTACCTCGAGAAGGGTTACGTCGAGGTCAAGAGAGTCGACTCCATAGATAATGTGGCAGACCCGCTTACAAAGTCATTAGACCAACAGAAGATCGAAGCCCACCTTGAGAAGATAGAACATAGGTTTGTAGCCAATTAGCTTTAGGTCAAGTAGGAGTTTGTTAGATATATGTGCCCTAGAAGTCAGAATTGGCTGACACTTATAATAAACTTCTAGGAGCAAAATTATAATTTTAATTATACATAATAAAATGAATTATTTTCTATCATAAATATGTATTTAGTGTCTTTGATACATTTCTTAAGTTAATGGTAATGATAATTCTTATTTTCAAGAGTTGAAAATTTAAGATAGGAATTTTTATTATTAATTCATAAAATACTCCTAACCGTAGAATCATCATGAGGATGGTGATTGATTCAAAAGATTAGTGTACAATCGCTTCTTTATCGTAGATGAGTCTTGAGTCTATGGTATGGAGACATCAGAGCGAGAGTACATATACTCGTTAGAGAACGAGGGCACTGAGCATGACCATCTCGAACAGTCATAAGGAAGTCTACATTCTCATCGATGACTGACTCGAAGCTGCAGTGGTGTATCTGATTCTTTGATCTTAGCTACATCGGTAGTTCACCTTGAGGGTGTTATAGTTTGACTACACCATGACTCGATCTCCTAGCCATTCGGAACCCTGAGGTGTATGTTGGCTATAGCATGTTCATTATAGAAATTGGATTACACCAAGAGAAAATCTATCTACCTTGGTGGATGAGGAGCAGCCCTATAATGATCATGAGAATCAAGTCCATAAGCCCATGGCCATGGCAGAGTGAAATAATAGAAAGAGTTTCTATTAAGCTTTTCACATCGGACTTGAATCGAATGATTAAATCATATGATAGAAATTAGGGTTTGACGAGTTCACCTTAACCCTAATCTGATCGGGGCTCAAGATAGAAGAACTTAATCACACAAATAGCTGCACTGAGAGGTTCATTTTTAATTTTGATAGATTGCCATCATATACTACTAGGTGTTACTGATGGATTTTGAGAGCAATTGGAATGATTTAGATGATCGATCATTCTAGTTGTCTGAATCAAAAGAGTTCTGATCCATCGAAAGGAGTTTCGATGATGGAGATCATAACATATCCCATTATATATAGAACTAAATCTAACTGGATCACACAAATAAGAATTTAAATCTGAACATCATCAATTGAACTAACCTAGTTCAATTGATTTGAATTAGATTCAAGAAAATCATGCTAGCACACGATTAAGCCTAACATTCTTTTTCTATTATCATTAAAAGTTATCTTGACTGAGCCAAATGAGTTTGTTCTCACTCAGATATCTTCACTTGGTCTGACTGGAGCTTGTCTAGATCAGAAAAGGATTGTCTTAATTTACGAGATAAATTTGAGACAATACCTACCATTTTCCATCACCTGCTAGTTCTTATCTTTGACTTTGGTCAAACATTGACCTTTGAAACTTAGACATCTGTCCATGTGCCATGCACCTATTGGAGAGTAGATAGGAGCTTGTCCTCTTGCTAGAATTTAAAAAGAAGGGGGCGCACACCTAGGGAGGCATGCGCCCATGGATAAGGATGCCTGGAGTCCCATACGGATGGAACTCCAAGTTGCTTCTTGGTTTCTACTTAGGTGGCCCCTAGCTATAGACTTTGACCAATCTTATGTACCATCTAAGGATGAATTAGAGGGGCTCTCATCTGATTGGATCAGGTGATGTCATCCCACCAATCAGATTTAGATCTGATTGTACGAAGCAATGTGATTGGTTGGGATGATGTGGCACTGCATGGCGCAGCAGGGTCTATATAAACCCTATCTGTGTCCAACTTTCAAGGAGTTCTCTCTTAGCCATGTCCTAAGGCTGCCCCTCTCCTTTCTGTGTGCCATCTTCTGATCCTCTCTCTCTTCTCCATGCCTAAGAAAAGTTGGGCTCTAGTTTGGAGCGATCCAGGCAAGAAAAAGCTAACGAAAAAGGAAGAAGGAAGCACTGCTGTAAAGACGACAGTAGATCTTCAAAAATAATTTTGAAGATCTTCTAAATCAGATTCAAATTTGATTTTTGGAGAGGTGATAAAGAAGAAGAAGATCTTAAGATCCAGTCTGAGTGGATACCAATAGAGGCTAGACGCTTGCGTGGCTAGATCCAGAATCTTAGATAATCAGTAGGATCATTAAAGGATAATCTGATTACCCAACATCAAGGTATAAATTAAATTAAATTAAATTTATTTTTATTTTTATTTATTAGATCAATAAAATCAGATCTAAAATATCTCAAATCTGATCTGAATATATAAGAAAAATTTTTAAAATATCTCTCTTGATCTGATCAGATCTGAACTAACCTAACCTAGAAAATTAGGATTTTTTCCTTCAGGAGGAGTCTGGAAGGAGTTCAGCTCCTAGAGGAACTTGACTGAAGAAAAAGTCTAGAAAGAGTTTGGCTCCTGAAGGAATCTGACTGAAGGAGTTTAGAAGGAGTTCGACTCCTATAGAAATTCGATAGATGAAGAAGTCTGAAAGGAGTTTGACTCCTAGAGAAATTCGATTGAAGGAGGAGCCCAGATGGAGTTTGACTCTTGAAGAAACTTGATTGAAGGAGAAGTCCGAAAGAAGTTTGGCTCCTGAAGGAATCTAACTAAAGGAGAAGTTTGACTCTTGGAGGAACTTAACTAAAGAAGAAGTCCGAAAGGAGTTCGAATTCTGGAGGAATCCAGCCGAAGGAGGAGTCTGGAAGGAGTTTGACTTCTATAGAAATCCAACAAAAGGAGAAGTCCAGAAGGAGTTTGGCTTCTATAGAAATTCGATTGAAGAAGAAGTTCGAAAGAAGTTCGGGTCCTGGAGAAATCTGACTGAAGGAAAAATTTGAAAGAAATTCGGCTCTTGGAGAAATCCAACTAAAGAAGGAGTCTAAAAGGAGTTCAGCTCCTATAGAAATCCGACTAAAGAAGAAGTCCAGAAGGAGTTCAACTCCTAGAGGAACTTGACTGAAGAAAAAATTCGAAAGGAGTTTGACTCCTGAAGGAATCCGACTAAAGGAGGAGTCTAGAAGGAGTTCAACTCCTATAGAAATCTAACTGAAGAAAAAGTTTAGAAGAAGTTTGGCTTCTAGAGGAACTTGACTGAAGGAGAAATTCAAAAGAAATTCGGCTCCTAGAGAAATTCGACTGAAGGAGGAGCCTGAAAAGAGTTTGGCTCATAGAGGTATCCGATTGAAGGAGAAATTCGGAAGGAGTTCAGCTCCTGGATGAACTCGACTGAAGGAGGAGCCTGAAAGAAGTTCGGCTCCTGAAGGTATCCGACTGAAGGAGTCCGAAAGGAGTTTGGCTCCTATAGAAATTTGACTAAAGAAGAAGTCCAAAAAGAGTTTGGCTCCTGTAGAAATCCGATTGAAGAAAAAGTCCAGAAGGAGTTCGGCTCCTAGAGGAACTTGACTGAAGGAGAAGTTCGAAAGTAGTTCGACTCCTGAAGAAATCCGACTGAAGGAGTTCGGAAGGAGTTTGGCTCTTGTAGAAATTTGATAGAAGGAGAAGTCCGAAAGGAGTTCAACTCCTAGAGGAATCTGACTGAAGGAGGAGTCTAAAAGGATTTCAGCTCCTGGAGAAACTTGACTGAAGAAGAAGTCTGAAAGGAGTTCGACTCCTGGAGGAACTTGATTGAAGGAAAAATTTGGAAGAAGTTTGGCTTCTGAAGGAATCCGACTGAAGGAGAAGTCCGGAAGGAGTTCAGCTCCTGTAGAAATTCGACTGAAGGAGAAATTCGGAAGAAGTTTGGCTCCTATAGAAATTCGACTGAAGGAGAAGTTTGGAAGGAGTTCGGCTACTGAAGGAATCCGACTAGAGAAGGAGCCTGGAAGAAGTTCGGCTCCTAAAGATATCCAACTGGTGGAGAAGTCTGGAAACAGTTCGGCTGAAGTCCAAAAGAAGTTTGACCGCTTATGGGATTCGACTGCTGGAGGGAGAATTTTTGATCGAAGCTCCTCCGTGATTGTCAGTTACATTAGGCTAAGTATCAGACTACTTCGACGGAAGCAAAATTTATCCCCAATAATTCTCAAAACTATTTGATTTGAATCAATTTATTTTTATCAATTTAAAACTAAAATAATTGATATCAAGCTGAATTTGAAATATTTTAACTTTGACAAATAAATTTGATTATTATAGAGAAATAAATTTAATAAATATATTTTTTAAATCTCTAATTGGTATCAAGAATTTTTTTTAAAAAAATTTATCAATTGATTTGAATATTAAAGTAATTGATATCATAATTCTTATAATTGATATCAAATAGTTTATTCTTGTCTTAAATTTCATCGCTTTATCTTGTAGCAAAAAGAAAAGAATATTTTATCTCAAATTTGATTTTGCATAGCTAATATGATATCATTTGAGATAAATTTAAAAAATTTATTATATTTTTTGAACTTAATTAAGTGATATCTCTTAAGAAAAAGGTAGATCTGAATTTAAACAGAAAATCTCTTTATGATTTATTTTGCATAATCTATTGGTATCAATTAAAAATAATTTATTAAAATAATTTGATCTGAATTTAATTGATTCATCTTTTTCGATCAAAAACTTCAATAATTGGTATCAAATAGACTATCCTTATCTTGCACTTTGTTACATTATTTTTTATAAAAGAATTAAATATTATGTTTCAAATATATTTTGTATTGATATACTCTTGATGTGATATCATTTGAAATAAATTTGAAAAATATATGCCTCTTCTAAACTTGATGGATTGATACCTCTTAAAGAAAAAGAAAAGATATTTTCTAAAATATTAAACATATCTTATGCTTGATTTTGATACTCAAAATTCTTAATAATGAAAAGCTCAATCCTTTTTGAATCTTTATAGCTCAAAGAATTTTTCTAACTAAGTTTAAGAAAATATTTTTGCATCCATATTCTTTGGAAATGGAAAGAAGCATCATTAAATTTATATTATTCAAAAATCTAACTAAAATATATTTTTTGAAACTAGCCAAATTTGATTTGAATTTAAATTTAAAAAAAATATTATTTTATTTATCTTAATTCAATACAATTTTTTGATTCTTTTAAAAAGAGAGAAAGAAATTCAATCTAAATTTGCTTCGAGCTTTAAAATAGGAGAAGAAAATATTAAAAGAGATAATGTACTTAATTTTAAAATAGTTTTGTTTGCAAAAGTAAGAAAAAAATATTAAAGAAGAAATGATCATTTAATTTAAAAAAAATATCTTCAAAATTAAAAATATCTTTTAAATTTAGAAAATTTAAATTTAGCAGTTAAATTTATGTTAAATATGCTTGATTTGAAAAAAAAGGAAGAAAAGTTAAAAGATAAAATATTCCCACTATAATTATGAAAAATAGGAAGAGAAATGCTTTTTATCTTGATTTGCTTGAAAAGTTTATTAATCTGCATTAAGAAAAATAAATTTTGATCTTAAATTCTCAATCAATTACTTTATGATCTTTTTAAATTGAACTTTTATGTATTTATTCAATTTAATATGGATGATTTTATAGTCTAATCATTCTTGATAGTTAATTAAAGTTAAATTAAATTTAAAATATACTCTTACTTCAAGAATTGAATTTGATACACACTTCTAATTTTAAAATTTATTTAAAAATCTAAATAATATAAAGAACTTTTGATGCACTTTGAAAATTCTTGTAAAATCATTTGTATTAAAGTAATTTTTACTCAAAAAATAAATTTAAAAAAATAATTCTAATTTGATTTGATACTATCATTGATTTGCTTGATATATTCTCGATATATGTCTTTTCTAAATTTAAATGATGGATTTTCATTAAGAAAAGGAAAAGAATGAATATTGATGTACATATTATACTTGATTTCATATTCAAATCTTTTGGAAAACCCTATTCCTCTTAAAGCTTATAAGTACATATTTGAAAATTTGATTAAAAAGTTATATTCATTCAAAAAGAGAAAGAGCTTTTGATATTTGAATTCAAGCTAATTTCTTAAAAGAAAAAAAAATATTTTAAGCATATTTTGAATCAAAAAATAAGTTTTCAAAGGAAAGAGGATTTATTTGAATTGATTTTCTAAATTTGATATATCTTTTATTTTGATACATTCTTACATATTATTAATTTTAATGATTTTTATTCAACTTTTCCTTGAGCTTTTGATGCTGTCAAAAAGGGGAAGAAAAAGTTGAGTATATGCTTAATGAATTAACTCTTAAGATGCTTATTAATTTGATGCTTGAAATCTTAATACTCATTGATTTTAATGAAGATAATAATTTAAAATGAGTCTATGAAATATGTGTAATAAACTAAATATATGCAATGAATAAAAGACTAATTAAGAACATTCATGAAGTATGCATTCATGTGTTTGATTTAGTACTTCATGATACAAGTTGGTACAATGCATTGAAACACATTATTTATTTTTATTGTGCATATACTCAAAATTTTATCATCATCAAAAAAAGAAAGATTGTTGATCCTATGATTGATTTTGATGATCACAAAATATTGAGTAAAAATATTGCTAATCATGTATTTCAAGATTGAATATAGGATTTCTTAAATGCTCACATTGAAGAAATTATTTTTGGAAGAAACTTTCCTCAAGATGTCAAGCCAAAGCACTTAAAAGAAGAAGTTTTCATAAATTTGGATGGCTCATTATAAAGAAAATGAAAGAAAAAGAAACAAATATCATTTGAAAGATTTAGAGCCAAGAAATTCAAGTTTAGAAGATCAAATAATAAAAAAAATAAAGTTGAAAAGTTTAGAGCTGACCCATCCTTGACTCGAGTTAGCCCTAGCATGGCATGCTTTTATTTCGTTGGCTTGGCACACAGCCAAGCCAGCTCGATTTGGATCCAAGCCAGCTATCTTCGAGTGGCAGAAGAAGTGTTTCAGAGTTTTGCTTTTTGAGCTAGCTTGAAGCTCCAATCGAGCCGACTGTCTCAAGTCAATAGAAACGTGATTTTCATATTTGCCATTCGAGCCAGTCCGAAAGTCCTAATCGAGCCGGCTATCTTCGATTGATAGAAGCACCATTTTTCAAGTCTATCGATCGAGCCAGCCCGACATAGAATTGAGCCAACCCTCTCAATTAGATAGAACATTGATTTGTAATAAGATACTGCTCGAGCCGACTCGAAGCAAGAATCGAGCCAGCTCGACGTAATCTGACAGGCATAATGGCTAGTTCTGAGAAGTTTGTTTTTACCCAGAACTTTTTCTAACGACTATTTTTTGTCTCCAACAGCTATAAACTACTAGAAATGAGTTCAAAGGATATAGAACTTGTGAAAAATAAAAGAAAGACACAAGAGAAGAAAAAAAAGAGAGAACAAGTGAAAAACATTCAGATTTGAGTGACCTCCATTGCACATCAAAAGAAGAGAGAAAAGAGAAGAATCAAGCAATAAAATTAGAGGACTTTCAAGAGATATCTTCTCCAACATCTAGCACAACCTCTCAAGCATCATTTGAAGAGAAGTGAAGCATCAAAAAAGCAATCCTTCAATTTCTTCTTCAGGCTTTAAAGAGTTTAAATTTTATTTTTATTTTAAGCTGAAACTTTCATTCTTGTATTTTATTTTCTTTACAAGTTTTTTTTGAAAAAAAAAACTTGGAGATTAGGCCCATCCAAGTCCGAAATTGGATATTGTAGGTTTCGATTGGTGAGCCCATAAAACCAACTAGATTGATAGTGAGCCCGAAAAACTATCGATGTAAAGTTTTGATTAGTAATCCCGAAAAATCAACTAGGTTGATAGTGAGCCCAGAAAACTATCGATGTAAGATTTTGGTTGATGATCCCAGAAAATCAACTAGATTTGTTTGTGAGCCTAGAAAAAATAAATATACTATAATCAGTGGGATTATAGTAGAATTTTCAAAAGGAGTTTGGAGAGTGAACGTAGGTGCGGGTTGCACCGAAACCACTATAAAACTTTGTGTGTTTGTGTTGTGCCTTTGATTCTTTACTTGCTTTATTATTTGTTTAGATTAGTCTTTAAATTTCTACATAGCATTTGTATGTCTTGAATCCACTGCTACTCATATTGTATTCATCTCAATCACACTACTTAGGTTAAAATTAAAGCACATACTTATTTAGATTTTAAATTTGGTTAAAATCTTAAAGAACCCAATTCACCCTCCCTCTCTTTGGGTTGCTACCTCTGGGCAACAAGAATAGGTCAACCCCACCACGTGCCACCACAGTGCTTCTAGAAACTTTTCTCTTTATTTTTCTATGATGGAGTCGACCCCTTCTGAGATGGAGTCGAACCTTCCCTTGGGTTTAGAAATTATTCTCACTCATGAAAACATTTCACTAGATTTTTTTCCTCTGAAAATTACCACCCAACAAAAGTATATTACCTTAAATATCCTTCGAGATGCCACCTACTATAAGCTCAATAGCCATCAAGATTTAACTTTAATACCATGATTATTAATCTCATTCCTCAATCATATTCCTCTCTTAACTTAACAATCAAAGCCATATTTCTTTACTATTACCTAATTAATATTCAAATGTTCAAGTACTCTATAAGTGAAATGCTGTGCCATGTATAAATGCAGAAAATGCAAGTATAATTTCTTTTAAACTACCATAGAGTTGATCCAGAATATCATATACTGTTATGTCATTGGTGGATTATGAGACTCATTGAGCATCATCTTAATGATTAATGATCCTTAATGGATAGAGTTGGAATCGTTCCAATCAATTGAAAGAAGTTTTGATGATATTGTGATAGGAATCACAATATATCCACTATCCAGATAGAATAGAATCTATGGGGTCACATACAATAGAGATCTTTGTCTGATCAGATGGTTGAACTTATGATTATAAATCATAGAGAAATCTAATTATCAGTATAATTGATGATTAATCCATGCAATTGTTGCAACTATCAAACTTACTAAGAGTTAGAAAGTTGTAGGAGGATTAATTAGTAATTGGATTGCTATTTGGCTTAATCTGATTAAGCAATGGGCTTAGAATCAAGTCTAATTGAATTGGAATTTAATTCGGCTTAGTTTGGGTTTGATTAGATCAAGCCTAATTAGATTATATATGAGATAATCCAATTGTAAGGAAGATGAATTTCTTGTTTGATTAGGATTTAGGTGCAACCAATTTCTAATTGGATTAGGATCTAATTGGATTCCTAGTTAAACTAGGATTTTCCATCTCTTTGGGTGCAACCAATTTCTAATTGGTTAGGAATTAATTAAAGAACCAAGAGAAATCTCAGTTTGACTGGCACTCTCTCTTCCTTGTGCCCCAACTAACCCCACACCCCATCCCTTTTCATGCCACAAGGTCTTGATGTGCTCCCTTGTTTTTGCATGAGATAATTCATGCCAAAACCCTACTCCACACCTCCCATGTCCATGCCTTCTAGATTAGGATAAGATCACAATTCAAAATGGTTTTGAATTTGGATTTTGAATCCTTATTAGATAAGGATTTGATCTCTTCTTTTGATGCCAAATAAAAAGGGAGAGCGGGCATGGGATGAAATGAGTTTTCTAGCATGAAAGATCTGGCGAAGTTTCTTTAGACGTGGGTTTTCTAAAAGACAAGCATATCTCTCCTAGGGCATGGGTCATTGGGAGGTGCTCATCTCTTTTAGCATGGGTTCAAAAAAGCAAAGAAGAAAAGGGAGTTTTTCTTCTCCTTCTTCCTCTTTTTCACTTTCTTCTCTAGAGAATCTGAGAAAAAAAAATAAATAAAAATCATCTTCAACCATCAGGAGGTGACTTCTGCAAGGAAGTTAGCACCTCGATGAAGTCATAGGCGTCTGATCAGATTCGAGAGCTTCGTATGAATACCTATATAGATTAGACACATATGCGGCTCAAGGGATCCAAATAGCCATGATTATTAGCTACGGTGAACATCGACCCACGATAAGGTACGAAGATCGGATTTTTTCTTTTCTTATATTTTCAAAATCAGATTACAGATGTATATTTTATGTTCATATGATAAATTCTTAATAGGTGATTTAGTAGATTTAATCTTATGCATAATTTAAATTAAAATTATTTTAATCTATATTTTATTTTTGCTATAAAATTAAAAATTTTATAATTACATGCATGAAACCATCCAATGATCATAACAATGGATATCCAAAAGAATTATCAGACTCGATGTGGATTACTTTGGCCATTATGAGGATTCAATGTATGGATCACTTTAGCAACCATAAATGGAGTTGAATAGGGTCTAGAAGCAAGATCCATTATATCAAGAAGCTCAATTGCTTGTCAAACTTCAGGATACGATAACTTAGTCATATGATGTCTTACTGAGATATTTTTTTTTTGAAATTAGGTATTCTTTTGAGATCTACAACTTTGAGCCAACCACTTAAGGGACTAAATTGGATCAAAATTCCATCATTTGAGCCTCAAAACGGGCTGATCAAATTGAAACATTCCTTTTTAGAAAAGATTTTGAATGAAGGTTATCTTCCAATTCATGAAGAATTAGGTACAGCGATAGAAGGTAAAGTTGATATAGAAGTCAAGATTTATCTTTTACAAAATTATAATTTTTTTATAATTTTTTATGATGTTAATCATTGTTTTTAAATACTTAGTCCTATTCGAACTAGGAAGAGAAATCTGGCCTGAATTATTCAAGTATGAATGTCCTTCTAGAAATTAGAAAGTTCTTCTAGAAACTACGAAGAGAAATTCTACTTAAATTATGCAAGAGAGGATCTCACTATTATATATATGGGCTTTACGTATGTAGAATTAATCAATAAAAGAAAAGAGAATGTAAGCCTTACTTTCGTAATTTTTTTATCTTCTTCTAGTTTTCTTTTGAAAGATTCAAGTTAAGAGGATTGAAGAAAATATTTTGTTCTCCCCGATCCGATTAGAAAATAAAAAGACAATTGAAATTGATGGCAAATTTTTCTTGTGTAATAACTAGTGTGCATCATATAATTCTATATAAATTCATTCATAAGAACTTGTACTTATGCAAAACTCAGTTTAGGTTGAGCTGCACTTTTAGAGCCACTACTTAATAGCCCAATCTTAGCCTATATTCAAGCAAATAGATGTTCTACACCAAGCTTTCTATAATGATCCAAAAATGACCGGGCAAGTGCACCATTAATACTTTGGCCGAGTAAGACATGATTTCTTCAACTTTTTGCTCATGAATTTATAAGAGGCAAGGTAGATATAGCTTGAGCATAGCGAAAACAAGAAGCATCGTCTCACTCCATAAAAAGAGATAGTACTCTAGTATTTCTCATTCTTTAACTTATTATTTCATATAAAATGATAAGATCAATCTACATAGTTACATAGCGACTCTTTATATACTACTTATATAAATAAATTAAAACATCCAAAAATTTCAAAATTATGGACACTTGATTAATTTATGCATGTTTGTGATTATAGTTAGGGTTGTCATTTAGTTAGATCAGCTGGTCCACATCTTGTTCAAGCTTGATCCAGACCTGACCCAAACTAATACACACACCGCGCGCACCCACCTATAAACTAGTATAAGTGCAAAAATATTAATATACTTTTGGGTCTGGGTTTGAGTTTACTAAAAAAGTTAGCCATCCTGATCATATATTTGTATATTGGAGTGCAAGTTTGATTTTTTTTTTTTTTTGCTACAAACTCGGCACAAACTCAAACCAAGCCCTTAGTTAATAGTTTACCTAATTTACAATATAAATTTTATGCGTATATCTCAAATGTATCATATAAATCTTTAATTACTATGAGTTTCTGATAGCTAGTGAAAAATTTTAAAGTATGAACTGAATTGAGTCCTTCAAATAATAGTATTTACTCAAGACTAATTCAACCAAGTCTTACTCTAATGCTCGATTCAACATAATTTCCTAGAGCGCAACATCTTTGTACTTAGAAACTAGAATACATGACGGTCCGGTCCTCTTAGTTTCCGTCCAACCTACTTCCAGCACTTTGAATGGTCTAAGTCTGGACTCATGTAAAGTTGTTAAAAGCTCCATTGAACCATGTCAGTCTTAACATGAAACACATTTTTCCGATGTTTAACTCAAACATTCATACAATAGTGAACTAGACCTTGGTATGCCAGAGTACATCACGGTCTAGTCATCTGAGTAGTTTCCGTATAATAATAGCTGTGACCTACTTCAGGTCTAGTCATCTAAGTCTGGACTCATGTAAGGTTGTTATCTTTTCTATTGAACCATTTCAGTCTTAACATGAATCACATTTTACTGCTGTTTAATTCAAACATTCATACAATTGTGAACCATTTCAGCCTTAACATGAAATGCATTAATTTTACCGATGTTTAATTCAAACATTCATATACAATTGTGAAAACATATGGAAATTCCTCGTTGGGTCCAGTCCACGTATTCTTCATTCCAATGTTTAGACTTGGAGACTCGGGTAGGATTCGAAGGACCCAAGATTCATGTTACGATCTATATAAACCCCCAGCATCAAAGCCACATTAGATAGAAGAGATATATTCGAGCCAATTGAGAGGGAAAAAAAAAAACCCACTTCCTTTGTAAGCATATAGAAACATTGGGAAGAAATGAGTACGTGGAGAGGAAATGCACTAGGATTGATGTTACTGTTCTTGCTGGTTGCTACCCCACAGCCTTTCTGTACAGCCGCGAGGACATCAGCATGGCAGACGTGGCTTGTTGAAACAAGTTTGGCGTTGGAGTCCCTCCTTGGACCGGGTCCCTCGGGTTGCACAAATTCCCCTATCAAGACTGGCCCATGCCCAAGCCCAAGCCCACCAAAGCCACGACCATAATTGGATTCTGCAAGATGACAAAGCACTTCTGCAGATGCTTAGAAGCTATATATATATATATCGCTTGTAGCTAAAGTGCTGTTTGCTGTTACCTCTCGTCAGAATCTGAGTAGGGTTCGAGTTCATAATTTGATGGTTCCCATAAATGTTTTATAATTTTTTTTTTCTTTCGAAAATAAATCCACTTGTATCTTTGTGTTTCCAATACCCGTAATGCCAAGTTCCCAGTTTTATATATTTATTTTAATGGATACAGTGTCAGCATGTGAGATCTTATTTGTTAGGTGAGTCATTTTTTTTCGTGTACGTGCACTCATGAGACAGAGAATAATTTAAGAGTTATCCATATTCCAATAAATATAATATTTCTATAATGATCTAAATGTTTCTTGATTGAAAGAAATATGGTGATATCCAAGAGAAATGCAGATAAGCACCAATCCATATCATCAAGTAAGAGTACTGTCATGTAGGACTATTCTATGCACCCACCGTGTGGCAACAGGGTGTTAAAGATGATTCACACGAACTGGTCCAATTCACAAGGAGGTTTGGAGAACCACTAAAATCTAAGACACAGCCACATGGGACGATCAATAGAGTGATAATGGATATAATTATATTTCTTTAATCAATGCTCATAGGACCTTGTGGACTACCAAATGCACATATTTCTAATAGCAAACTGTGCTGTTCTCTTAACAAACTTGTGCTATTTGATGTGCTTCTCCACATCAGGTATGGTCATGCAATGCATCATCTGATTATTATTAGTACTTAGTTTATTATGTGTTCATGCAGTCGTCACTATAATTAATAATGAATCTTAACTATTTCTATTTTATGACTCTTTTTGTGTTCAAATGTTTGAAAAACAAGCATATAAACCTATTGATGGAGAGAGAGAGAGAGAGAGAGAGAAAGTATAGCAGAAGAGATTAAGTCTCTAAATAAACTAGTCTTCTGGAATAATTTATAAGACTCACGTAATGGTACAGTACAAAAGCTGATGTAAGATGTTAGTGCAAAATTTGTTTGACGTCAGATCAAACTAGAATCGAGGAAGACGAGATCGCCGTTGGTGACCTGCAAAACAAAATCTCGTCCGGAGTCGGTGGTGGTGGCTCTGGTAGGACCCTCCGACGGTCAAGTTAGCTCTTCTGGCCAATAAAAATAAGTGCTCAGAGAGGAGTTCAGCAGAATTTCGAGAATGAGAAGAAAGCTTAGCTAAAACGTATTTGGAGGATCCCTTTTTATAGATGGAGTTTGTTGTAACTGCCTTGATAAATGACCATCATAACCATCCTTGATAAATGACAATCGTGATTGTCCTGATAAATGACAATCATAATTATCCTAATGAATGATGTTCGTGATTATCCTGATAAATGTCAATTGTAACCGTTCAATAGTGGGATCGCCTGTAGCAATCCGTCTGAAGGAACGGTCCAGAAAAAGTTTGGCTCCTATAGAAATCTAACTGCTAGAGGAGTCTGGAAGGAGTTCGACTTCCGTAGAAGCCTGACTGTTGGAGGAGTCTAGAAGGAGTTCGGCTCCCGTAGAAGTCCGACTACTGGAGAAATCCGAAAGAAGTTCGACTCCCGTAGAAGCTCGATTGCTGGAGGAGTCCGAAAGAAGTTCGACCGATTGAAGAGGTTCGGTTGGGGCTCGACCATTGAAAAGTTTGGCTGACTGAAGAGATTCAGTTGGGGCTCGATCGCTGAGAAGTTCGATTGGATTTGGCCGCTGGATAGTTCGGCTACTGAATGAGCCCGACTGCTAGGGAGAGAATTTTTGATTGAAGCTCTTCCGTAATTACCAACTACATTAGGCTAAGCTTTAGACTGGACTTCGACGGGAGCGAGATTTATCCCCAACAATAGTTCCTCCACTTTTGAGTTCGAAACTCGAAGGAAGGAAGTACAAAAAGGACGACTGTCGAAGTCCTCTTCAAGGCTCTGCACCTTGTCTCCAGCCGAGGTTGAAGGTATAGTTGAAGTTGGGGGGAGATCTTGTCTCCTATTGTTGTCGAGCATAATGGGGCCATCTTCGGAGCCTTTCCTCTCATCCCATCTAAAATGACTGAGGCCTTCGACTTTGCTCACGTTAGGATGAGGTTCTCCTCCTATTCCTAATGGACTGTGGAGGCACATAAGGGCCATTGTCAGGGCCTCTCCTCCCTTCTCATCTAAAATGAACGAGGCCTTTGACTTTGCTTACGTTAGGATGAGGTTCTCCTTCTATTTCTAACGGACTGTGGGGGCAAATAAGGGCCATTGTCAGGGCCTCTCCCTCCATCTTGTCTAAAATGAATGAGGCCTTCGACTTTGCTCACGTTAGGACAAGGTCCTCCTCCTATTCCTAATGGGCTGTGGGGGCACATAAGGGCCATTGTCAGGGCCTCTCCCTCCATCTCATCTAAAATGAATGAGGCCTTCGACTTTGCTCATGTTAGGATGAGGTCTTTCCTCCTATTCCTAACGAACTGTGGGGGCACATAAGGGCCGTTGTCAGGGCCTCTCCCTCCATCTCGTCTAAAATGAATGAGGCCTTCAACTTTGCTCACGTTAGGATGAGGTTCTCTTCCTGTTCCTAACGGGCTGTGAGGGCACATACGGACCATTGTCAAGGCCTCTATACCCATTGAGGTTGAAGCTCGAAAAAAATCTTATCTCCTGCTGAGGTTGACGTTGAAGTGGAAGCTTGGAGAAGATCTTGTCTCTAATTGAAGTTAACAAGGATGCTCGGAAGAGATCTTATCTCTAGCCGAGGTTGACTCGGATGCTCGAAAGAGATCTTATCTCTAGCCGAAGTTGAAGAAGATCTTATCTTCTATTGGCATAGAAGCTCGGGGGAGATCTTATCTCCAGCCGAGGTTGACTTCGATTCTCAGAAGAAATCCTATCTCTAATCAAGATTGACTCGGACGCTCGGAAGAGATCTTATCTCTAGTCGAGGTTGAAGGACTTTGACCTGCTCATGTTAGGATGAGGTTCTCCTCCTATTCCTAACACGACCACTATTGATTGCTTTTTCTCTATCATCACATAGTTTTTGCACCAAAAAATAATAATATTGAAATAGAAAAATTTTATTGAAGAGAAATCACTGGCAGCATATTCTCGAATTCTTTATGTTTTAGAATCGTAGGAGCGTTGTTCTTTCGAGTTCCTTCAGACGATAAGTTTCGAACCGGATGACCTCCTTGTTGTTCCCCCATCATGGGTGGTTCTGACTACGACAGCGCTCTTGGCCGATCTTCTCCTGCTTCAAGCTGGCATCGGAGGAATTGACCCAATCAGCCTCTCCTGATGAGCTCCTCGATTTTGTCTTAGAGCTGACTGCATTCTTCAGTATCGTGGCCGTGGTTATGATGGTAGAGACAGTATTTACTTCGATCGCTCTTATTTGGGGGAGACCGTAATTCTTCTGGTCTTGGTAGCTGACTCTTAATTTTCATCAGAACTTGAGTTTTAGGAGCATTAAGGAGAACATAGTTGTGAAATCTTTTAGGAGGAGAACTTCTTCGCGCCCTTCTGTCAGAGCTTCTTTGATGACGAGCTTGAGGAGGAGTTCGGTCTCGCTTGTGCTCGGGATAAGTCCTTGAGTGCGACCGAACTTCATTCGATCCTCCTTCAGCGGTGGGTCTATTAGACTCATCCACCCGTCGTTCTCCTGCAGCTTCTTCGTCTTTCAATTTGAAGGCTTCTTCTGCACAGGCATATCCCTCAGCTTGAGCTAGCAGAGCGGCAAAGTTTCTGAGGTACTTCTTCTCCAGAGAGAATAGCAAATTATTCTTCTGAAGGCCATCCTTGAGTGCGGCCATTGCAACAGACTAGTCCAGATCCCAGACCTTCAATGTCGCAGTGTTAAACGGGATGACATAAGCCTAAATGGATTCCTTCTTTTGCTTGATGTTCATCAAAAAATCCGAAACCTCGATGCGGACGTCTACTGCTGATGAAGTAAGCCATGAACTGATAGCTCATCTGATCAAAAGAGAAGATCGTACCTGGCTTCAACATCGAGTACCAATTTCTTGCTGCTCCCTTTAAGGTAGATGAAAAAGCTCACATAATATGGCATCTGGTGCACCATGAAGCAGCATCATAGTTCTGAAAGGCCTCCAGATGATCAACCGGATCAAGAGGTTCCATTGTAGCTTTCAAGTTAAGGAAGCTTGAAGTTCGACGGAATGGACTCTTGCATAATTTAGAGAGAGAAAGGAGGATCGGTACGGATGTTGTCATGGTGAGCTGGGACGACGTGGTCCGAGCTCCTCAATCCGCTAGTCCATCTTTCGTAGTTTGTGATTGAGGACGTCATCTCAGTCGCAGACCTTGGAGGGCTTCCAGCTACAGATGGAGAAGGTCTCCTCCAGAGGAGAACCATGATCCGAAACTTGGATCCTCTACTCTCTATTTTTTCTTTCCAGTGGTGATGGACATGCTAGCCCAAATGCTCTTCCTTGGAAATCAATTTCTGACATCCTGATGGTGGTTTCTTGATGGAGCTGCCGTCAGGGGCTGTCGCATGGCCTGCACCATCTCGGTGAGGTTCTAAATCCTACTACATCAGTAGGTTAAACTGCTTCCGAATCTACTATGGCTGTAGGTGGAGCTTGAGTTATCGGAAGCTGGAGCGAAAAACTGATGTATCTGGATGGGATCTGAACTGCAGAGGTTGTTGATCATCGGATCGAAGCTTTCTTGGGAGGCATTGTACCTGTAAAGAACTCTAGAGAGAAAGAAGAAAGATCGCTACTGAGCACTCCTTTAAGATAAGGGAATGATTCAGGCTCCTTCCTTCTAATGCGTCAATTCTGTTGGTGCAGAATTTGGTTGACATCGGATCGAACTAGAGTCGAGAAAGATGAGATTGCCATCGGTGACCTGCAAAATAAAGTTTCATTCAGAGTCGATGGTGGTGGCTCTGGTAGAACCCTCCGACGGTCAAGTTAGCTCTTCTGGCCAATAGAAATAGAGTGCTCAGAGAGGAGTTCGATAGAGTTTCGAAAAGAAGAAGAAAGCTTAGCCAAAATATATCTGAAGGGTTTCTTTTTATAAATGGAGCTTATTATAACTGCCTTGATAAATGACCATCGTAACCATCCTTGATAAAGGACAATCGTGATTATCCTGATAAATGACAATCATAATTATTCTAATGAGTGATGTTCGTGATTGTCCTAATAAATGCCAATTGTAATCATTCAATAGTGGGATCGCCAGTAGCAATCTGTCTGAAGGAATGGTCCGAAAGAAGTTCGACTCCTTATATGAAATCCGACTACTGGAGAAGTCTGAAAGGAGTTCGACTTTCGTAGAAGTTCAGCTGCTGGAGGAGTCCAGAAGGAGTTCGGCTCCCATAGAAGTCCGGTTGTTGGAGGAATCCGAAAGAAGTTCGGCTCCCGTAGAAGCTCGATTGCTGGAGGAGTCCGAAAGAAGTTTGGCCGTTGAGAAATTCGATCGACTGAAGAGGTTCGACTGGAGCTCGATCACTGAAAAGTTCGACCGACTGAAGAGGTTCGGTTGGGGCTCGGTCGCTGAGAAGTTCGGTTGGGTTTGGCTGCTGGGTAGTTCAGCCATTGAATGAGCCCGACTGCTAGGGAGAGAATTTTTGATTGAAGTTCTTTCATAATTACCAGCTACATTAGGTTAAGCTTCAGACTGGACTTCGATGGGAGCGAAATTTATCCCCAACATAAGGGTCTCAAACTCTAGCATCAAACACAATCTTTCAAAACTTCATCCATTTTTTTGCTCTAACCCTAGAGCGACTCCTTACTAAGTTCATCTAGACTTAGAAATAATAATGTTGCTTGCTTTCTTCTCTTAGTCTTCTCCTGACTTGGATACAAGAACTCCTTTCTTCCTCTCTAGAAAACCCCTAGATGAAGCCCCTAATCTCTTCTTTCTTTTCCTATCCCTACAAACATGGAGCCATTCCACTTAAGTGGAGAACTCCTCATGGGCTAAACCCAAGGAAAAAAATAGGTGCAAAATAATATAAGCCTCATCATGGGGTTAGACACAAAATACAATAGGATAATATGAACTCAAGCTTCTCAGTGTAGATCATTTTCTAAAAGAAATGGCTACTTAAATTCCATCTAGAAGGGAGGTCTAGATGCTCATTTTAGTATGAAAAGTTGTGACTTAGAGATTGGTTAGGTACAATTGGCATGCACCAACCTTTTGAATAAAGCAAAGTTCCTAAGACGTTATTAATTGAGGTTAGGTCATCAATTAACCAAAATTTACTTGTATGATATTTGTGAGACATGAACAAAAGATCACCATAGCTCACAAAGATCATCGCTTAAGATTGTATGCCTCATTTTGTCCCTAAAAATGTAGGTTATCTAGTACATATCTATTATAACCATAGATAATATATATCTACAATAAATAGTGAGAAATATTGAGACAATGAAGATCCAAATCATTTGATGGAGAAAAATGGCAAATGTGAATTCTGATCCTAGGCCAAAAACCCAATTTCAATTTGAGATTCAGCTTATTGCTTTTAAATGCAGCAATATATAAGGCTATTTCTATTAATGTGTAGAATATTTGAAGTATCTTCACTTGCTTGCGTAATAACTCACTAGAATTCTCCATACATCTTCAAATGACAAAGCAATAGATATTCATAAGAAACCTAGAAGATGATTCTTGAAGAACCTAAAAGACACGTTCATGTAAACTTTATTAGCTTATTTAATATATTCATGCAATTACTATTTCTAAAGGATTTACTTTCCAACGTCATGTCGGCTCATTTGACGTATATGACCTAAAATCTTAATATTAGATCTATGTTAGATCTAAAATAGATGGTCAGTGAATCCAACTAATTACCTAGTGGTCATGTTGCAAAATCTTTTAATCCAAATTAAAATATATATAGACCAACTTGATATTATCTTTGATGTTTCTGACTTGAAAAGTGTGCATATATAAAGTAAAAGTGTCGTACATATCCAAGTTCATCGTTGGGTATGTCTATACCAAACCAAAGTTTGGTCAGAATCTCTGTTGGAAATTCCTCACACTCCAAAATACTTGACTAAAAAATTAGATCTTGGAGTCGGTAATTATCCAGCTTAGTTAAAATTAGCTTATTATTGGGGACGGGTAAACAAGCGTACTTGAGTATGGAACTATAATAGATTCTACTTTATAGGACTGAAATTTAGCACTTTGTGGAAGTTGAGATGGTAAAACTAAGCTGTGCATAGTTACAAGTTTCTTGAAAATTCTTTTGCATATATACTCGAGTGACCTAACTAAAAGCTTCAACATTAGATAAATTCTTAATTTTTAGTTAATTTTATGGCATAAAAATAGTAGATATTTGTTAGTCATACTTTAATTTATGATGCACAGACTGAACTATAAATGAAATTAGTAATTTATTAAATAGGTAAAATTTTTTATAAGAGTAATGTCCAAATTTTCATGAGAAATAACTAAGCATAATTTTCTCTAGAGCACCACGTACTTGTACTTGGAAACAAGACTAGGCCTTGCTGTGCCAGAGTACACGACGGTCAAGTCATCTGAGTAGTTTCCGTATGATATATGCTAGCTGTGACCCATTTCAGGAAGTTTGAATGGTCCAAGTCTCCACTCGTGCCAAGTTGTTATATTCTCTCTTGAATCAACGTGAAAGACATGCATGTTGCAGATATTTAATTCAAACATTCATGAAAATATATGGAAATTGCTCCTTGGCTCGAGTCCATGTATTCTTCGTTCCAATATATTTAGACTTTAAAACTCGGGCAAGATTTAAAGGACCAAAGGTTCGTGGTACAATCTATATAAACCCGCTATGTTTAAGGTTCTTCACAGGAAGAAAGCCCCATTAGTTAGAAGAGATACGTTCTAGCCAATTAAGACAAAAAAGAAAAAACCACTTCCATTGTAAGCATATAGAAACGTTGGGAAGAAATGAGTACGTGGAGACGAAATGCACTTGGATTGATGTTGCTGTTCTTGTTGGTTGCTACCCCACAGCCTTTCTCTACAGCTGCGAGGCCATCAGCATGGCGGACGCCGCTTGCTGAGAGAAGTTTGGCATCGGAGTCCCTCCAAAAAGGTCCAGTACCAACATCGGGTCCCTCGGGATGTAGCAAGTCCAATGTGAAAGGTGGCCCTTGCCCAAGCCCACCAGCATAATTGGATTCTCTACGATGATAAGCACTACTGCAAATGCTTAGAAGCTATATATATATATATATATATATATATATATATATATATATATATGCTTGCAGTTGATGCTTGCTGTTACCTCTTGTCAGAAACCGAGCAGGGTTCAAGTTCATATTTTCATGGTTTCATAAATTTTTTATAATTTTTCTTCTTTCTTTTGAAAATAAATCCACTTGTATCCATCAGTTTCAAATATCCTATTTTATATATTTATTTTAATGAATACAGTGTCAGCATGTGAGATCTTACTAATTATGTGAGTCATTTTTGTTTATGCATCTGTGGGCATCACATAGAGAGAAATTGAAGACATAAATATTCCAATAAATATAGTATTTCTATAATGATATAAATATTTCTTGACAAAAAATATGGTAATATATAAATCACACAGAAAGTAGTCTTCAAAATTTGATAGAAAGGATGGCTGTGGCAACTAGGTTGAAAATTTTGATGCCGAAAAATACTCTGTATACATGAGCAGGGGAAGAAATACTCCCAATAGAAGTTTTTCTCTTCTTCGATTTCCAGGCTAGAAAAAATAATCCTAAAGCAGCCAAATCCTAGGGCCCTTGGTCTATAAAGGATCTTCTCTCCCTCCTAGCCACCTTGCCCTAAAACCTCATCTATCGCCGGCAAAAAATCCTCTGATTTGTTCTTTATTTTCTGTAAAGGATCTTTGGAATTTTTTCTTGATAAACTAGCCATCTTGACCTCACAGGAGCCAAAGTAAGACCTAAATCTTTATTTTTCTTTTCTTCTAGTTAGTAATTGAGGTTGCCATTGCTAGGATTTTGGCTGACGAGGTGCCAAATTAATAAAATCAGTGTATCTCCTATTTTATGCCTTTTTTCTTCTTCTACTGTGTTGATGACCATCACTAGATATGGTCTTGATGGGATCACCATTGGTCATTGCCGCAACCTCACCATTGAGTGATCACTACCATGGCCACTATTAAGGGTTTTAGCCATCATTTATGAAGAAGGGAGAGAACTCTCCCCTATATTAGTTGAAGAAGAAGAGAGTTTTCTCTCTTCTTCCTATTTTCTCTCTCCTAACCTCTTGTTCTCTCTTCTCACCTTTTCTCTCTCTTCTTCATTCTCTCTCCACTCTCTTCCTTTCTCTCTCATTGATTCAAAGGGTTTAGTGAAAGGAATTTGGGGATTCGACGTCAAACCACTGGTGAACACATGAGGATTCTAGGTTGTTAAATCTATTTCATAATCTTTACTATTGATGTCTGAACTTTAATCTATGTGAAAAAAATTATCTGCATAAGAGAGAATTAGGCAAGGTATTTCACTGTAGAACTTAATTGAGAAGTGAAATCAGTATACATCATATAGGGTCGGGCACAATTAGAGGTAAGAGTTCTTTTAACATAATCATCTACATGATTATGAAAAATTTTATAACTAAACCTACATGATTGTGTAATTTATTTATATACAAGCTCATATGTCATAAGAAAAAGGACTATTAGCGATGGCTAATTACCATTGCTAATAGTCCTTTAGTCATTGCTAATGCTTATTAGCGATGGAACATCGTCGGTAAAAAATCATCCTAAATAATCTTATTGCTAATTATCATTATTAGCGATAATAATTTAGCCATCGCTAATGAAGATAATTAGTGACGAGATTATTTGCAATAGCTTTTTAGTGACGACATTCCATCACTAATAGCATTAGCGATAGCTAAAGGAACTATCAACGATGGTAATAATGAAGATAATTAGCATCAAAATTTCATCATGCTAATAATTTTAATTTTTTAATTAAAAATATTAAAAAAATTATTAGCGATGGTAGTTTCCATCTCTCTACTACCATTGCTAATAATTTTTTAATTTTTTTAATTAAAATTTAAAAAACTATTAGCGATGATAAGTACCATCGCTAATGCCATCGCTAATAGTTTTTTAATATTTTTAAATTATAATTAAATATTTTAAAATTTATTTTAATCATACTAATAAGCAATAATATTTTTTAAAATCTATTATAAATAAAATAATAATTATTTAATATAATTATAAATATAAAATTAATTATATTATATTAAAAATATAAGTTATATAATTTTATAAATTTATACGGCTTTATAAGTCTCAAAATTATATACATATCAAAAAAAAAATTATGTAAGATCATCCTTGTCATCCTCCTCATTCTCCTCCTGCTTCTGTACATCCTCTCTAGTAGCTAGTGAATGAGAGCCGGATGTCCCAGCATCTTATAATAAAAAGTAAAATATTATTAATAAGTTTTGATACGAATGCGTATATATCGATACGAGATATATATTTTGATATTTCACTCTAATTTTTGAAATAAATTATTTTTATATATTTTATTTGAATGAATACGGAGCTATAGACACTTCTGTTCCATCGATTAAATGGTTAGACTGAATTTTTATTCCCTAGGTATCCTTTCTGGACTCAAGTCTAAACATGTGAAGCTTCTAAATATAAAAATTTAAAATAAGTAAAGAAAATTATAGCTAGATTGATCTGCTGTGATGGTTGTGATAATGAGTCCCAGCTGATTGTTCATATGTAGGTTCTAGAAAATTTTAATGATTATATCATGGATGGCATCTCAAAATCTCTGAGGTCACTAGCTCTAAAGCCTTCGCACGACCTTCCTCTATATGTGCGTCACCCTACGTCTAAGTCGTCAAGCCCTGAGAGAAGGATGTTGATGAAGAATATCAAGTTGCTAAAGGATCAAAACTATGGCCAAATCCTATGATTTGACTCCTATACCCTGGGATCAATGTCGGATGATCACTACAAGAATCCAGACTATTAACGATGGCTAATTATCATCACTAATAGTCCCTCTGTCATTGCTAATAGTTCCATCGTCACTAATACCGTCATAAAAAGCTAATCTAAAAAATTTTTATCACTAATTATCATTATTAATAATGAAAAATCTAGCCATCGCTAATAAGACTATCAGCGATAGCTTTAGCGATGGAATAATTTTATTGCTAATTAGTTTTTAATATTTAAATTAAATTTTTAATTTTTTTTAAAAAATTATTAGCAACAGTACTTTCATGGCTAATGTCATCGCTAATAATTATTAGCGATTCAAAAATATCATCTCTAATGTTGTATCTAATTTTTATAATTTTTAAATAAAATAAAAAAATATTTTAAAAAATATTAGTGATGGTAATTTGTCTCTCTAATGATGTCGCTAATAGTTATTAGGAACGATAATCACCATCGCCAATACTGATGCCAATAGTTAATTTTATTTTTTAAAAATTAATAATAATATTTTTTAAAACTTATTTTAATTAATCATAATAAATTATTATTCTTAATATCTATTATAATTAAAATTTAAAGATAATATAATAATCAAAAATTAAAAACTAATTATATTATGTTAAAAATATAAATTATATAATTTTTTTATAAGCAGTATCAAAAAAATATAATACATAAAAAAAAAATTAGATCTGATCCTCATCATCATCATCTGCCTCCTCCTCCTCCTCTCAATAGCTGATGGATGAGAGTCGGATGTTCCCATCATCCTATAATAAAAAATAAAATAATATTAATAAATTTTAATATGGAGGTATATTTTTTGATACACTCTTTTGATTCTCAAACATATTATTATTATACATTCTATTCGATGATACGGAGCTACAGATATCCCCAGCCCATCGATTGGAATAATTAAATTAAAATTTTAGCCCCTAGATCTTCTTTTTGGACTCAAACCTAAATATACGAAGCTTCTAAATATGAAAACTTTAAAATAACTAAAAAAATTTAGTAATATAATTATTTGATGTGATGGCTGGGATGATGAGCTTGGTTAATCGTGCAACTGTGGATCTTGAAGAAAACTCCAATGACCATATCACGAATGGCATCCAGGAGGCTTTGAGGTTGCTAGCTTAGAAGCCTTTACACGACCTCCTTTTATATGTGCATCGCTCTAGATCTGGGAGGTCGAGTCATGTAAAGATGCCAAAGGATATTGAGGTGGTGGAGGATCAGAAGCTGTGGTTGAATTCCTATGATCCCAGCTCCTACTCACCCTCCTAGTGGCATTGAGCCATCCCTCAAGATCAAGAGGGCTGAGAAGATGGATTCTGTTAGATATGTGCCCTAGAAGCTAGAATTGACTGACACTTGTAATACACTTTTAGGGGCAAAATTATAATTTTGACTATAATCAATAAAATGGGTTATTTTCTATCACATATGTGTATTTAGTGTCTGTGATACATCCTTTGAATTAATGGTAATGATAATTCATATTTTCAAGAGTTGAAAATTTAAGACATGAATAATCATTATTAACTCATAAAATGCTCCCGACCATAGGATCATCACGAGGATGGTGATTGATCCGAAAGGTTGGTGTACAATCATTTCTCTTTAGTAGATGAGTCTTAAGTCTACGGTGTGGAGACACCAGAGCGAGAGTACAGATACTCGTTAGAGAACGAGGGCACTGAGCGTGACCACCTCGAGTAGTCATTAGGAAGTCTACCTTCTCATCAATGACTGACTCGATGCTACAGTAGTGTGTCTGATTCTTTGACCTGAGGTGCATCGGTAGTTCACCTTGAGGGTGTTATAGTTTGACTACACCATAACTCGATCTCCTAGCCATTCAAAATCCTGAGGTGTATGTTGGCTATAGCATGTTCATTGTAGAAACTGGATTGCATCAAGATGGAATCTATCTACCTCGGTGGTAGAGGAGCAGCCCTATGATGATCATGAGAATCAAGTCCAGAAGCCCATGGCCATGGCAGAGTGAAATAATAGAAAGAGTTTCTATTTAGCTTTTCACATCGGACCTTGAATCGAATGATTACATCATATGATAGAAACTAGGGTTTGACGAGTTCACCTTAACCCTAATCTGATCGGGGCTCAAGATAGAAGAACTTAATCACACAGGTAGCTACACCAAGAGGTTTGCATTCAGCTCTGATGGGTTGCCACCATATACTGCTAGGTGTCACTGGTGGATTTTGGAAGTGAATTAGAATGATTTAGATGATCGATCATTCTAGCTGTTCAAATCAGAAGAGTTCTGATCCATCGAAAGGAGTTTCGATGATGTCGATGATAGAGATCATGACATATCCCATTACCATATAGAACTGAACCTAACTGGATCACACAAATAAGGGTTTGAATCTGGTGATCATCAATTGAACTGATCTAGTTCAATTGATCTGAATGAGATTCAATTAGGTTCAAGAAAATCATGCTAGCACTCGATTGAACCTAACGTTCTTCTTTTACTATCATAAATAGTTATCCTGACTGAGTCAAAAGAGTTTGTGCTCGATTAGAGGCCTTCACTTGGTCTGATTGAAGCTTGTCCGGATCAGAAAAGGGTTATCTTATTTTGTAAGACAATACCTACCATTTTTGGTCATCTGCCATTTCTCGTCCTTTGACTTTGGTCAAAAGTTGACCTTTGACTGGTCAAATGTTGACCATTGATACTTTGATTTCTGTCCACATGTCACATACCTATTGGAGGGCTGGTGGGGGCTTGTCCCCTTACCAGAACCTGGCAAGGAGGAGGGCGCATGCCACCCTTGGCGTGTGCCCAAGCAGGAGGCACCCAGGAGTCCCTTTTGGATAGAAACTCCATCTCCTTTTTGGATTCCAATTAGACTCCTCCTAAGAATCAACTTTGACAGATCTTAGGCATATCTAAGAAGGAATCTAAGGGATTCTATTTTCATCAATCAGATTTAGATCTGATTTCACAAAAGGTTGTGATTGGTTGGAAAGAAGAGGAGTTGGATCACGCATAGTCTATAAATAAGACCCTGTGCCCAACCCAAAGAGCATTGAAAATTCCCACACCCCAAGGCTGGTTCTCTCCTCCTCCTCCATGCCAAGCCTATCTTCTTCCTCTCCTCTCTACATCCAAAGTGGTTTGGGATCTTGGTTGGTGCAATCTAGATGAGAGAAAGGCGATAGAAAGCTAGAAGGCTGCGCTATTGCAAAGGACAACTGCTGATCTTCGAAAGATATTTTGAAGATCCTCCAAATCAGATCCAGATCTAATTTTTGGAGATGTGATAGAGAAGAAGAGGATCTCTAGTTGTAGCCTAAGTGAATATTGGTAGAAGCCAGGCACTTGCATGGCTAAATCCAGAACCTTCCGCTGCTTATAGGATCATCAATGGGTAATAGGATAATCCTACGTCAAGATAAATTAAATTTGATTTAATTTATCTAAATTTATTTTAATTATTAAAATAATAAAAATTAGATCTAAAATATTTTAGATCTGATCTAGATTAAAGAAAAAAATTTTAAAATATATCTCTTGATCCGATCAGATCTGAACGAACCTGGTCCAAGAAATTAGGATTTTTCCTTCAACTGGTATCAAAGTCAAGGTTCTAAAATATTTAGATCTAATTTTAAATTTATTTTAATCAAAAAATAAGTAATTTTAGATATCACATGAGATGCAATCAGATCTAAAATTAGAAAAAATTAAAATTAAATGATTTAGATCTAGGATTAGAAAATATGCATGACTAGTTCTAAAATAGAATAGTTCTATAGAATAGTCTTGCATGTTTATAATTTAATTTGATTAAATTTTATTTTAGATCTATTTATTTATTATTTTTTAATATTATAATTATTATAATAATATCTAAAAAATAGCAAATAAAAATTATTTAATTTTAAACATCATATGAGATATGATTGATGCATGTCTAGACTAGTTGTAGAATAGTTCTACATAGTTGTCTAGATTAGAGTTTATTTTGATAAGATCAATTTAAATCTAATTTTTTAGATTATTATGAGATAATTTAGATCTAAAAATATGCATGATTCGATACATGAGATGTATGCAAAATATGCCATGATTAGATCTAATTTGTATATGAGATATATGATATAGATCTAAAACTATTTTGTAGTATTGCATGTTCCTGATTAAGGCATTCCTCTTAGGCCGTCCGGTCATAAGAATGAAGAAGGTTTAAAGGCCCTCTCCTCCCATCCGATGGGGTGTTCTTATGATGTGTAGGGGTGCTGCAAATTCGTCCTTAATCAGAAACCCAAAACTTACTTTCTGCAAAATCCTAGATCCTGAAATCCTAGGATTTATTGTGCATATTTTATTTATGAACCCTACTTAATTAAAAATTAAGATTATGAAATATTAATTAGGTCTAAAATTAAAAATTTTAGATCTAAGATATATTCATAATACTGGGTTTGGGCTTGGGTAGCTCAATTAGGTCTAAGCGGTTGATCAAACCGAATCAAGAGTTGGTTAGATGGGATCAACAATGCTTAAATTGACCAGCCTAATAGGATTAAGTCTGGGTCAAGATCGAGTCACGATCAAGCAAGACCTAATTAGGCTCAGAGGTTAGAGTCTGGATTATAGGCTAACCTAATTGGTTCTGGCTCAATAATTTGGTGTCTAAGGTAAGTTTGGCACATACGATCGACTGATTTTTAATTGGAAGCTACTCAACTTGAATGCATTCTTGTATGAGTTAATGGCATATCCCTTCCACCGGTCTCACTTACCTAGCCATATCTATTGACATAGTTCTGATATGAGGTGGTCAATAATCCGAGCTAACCCATGCCACTAGGTTAGTCATAATTGTTATGACTATGACAAGTCTAGTTTAATGAGACCTGAATCAATTCTCCCTAAGAAAAGATTAAGTCTGAGGTCTTCCACCATTGTAGATATGCGGGCCCTTCTCGAGGGTTGATTGTTCTCGATTGGATACAGTGGCTCAGTTGCACCGAAAAGATGCAACCATGTCTATTAGGCATTGGATGCTATGGGCTGGAGGATGAGTTGGGCTCAATATTTTGGATATGATGAGAGACTCAATTAGAAATCTAGTCTGTGCAAATGGTGGGTCTGACTTAACTAAGGAGTGGATCAATATTTTGGATACGGTGAGATTCATGAATTAGAGATCAAGTTTGGGTGCACCATGATTAGAGAATCATTGAACAAGAGTTGTTCACTCATTGGCTAACCCATCACCAATAACTGTTAGGTGAGGTGATGAGTCAGTTGGTGAGACCGCACCACCCACTAGAAATCATTAATCATGAAGATTTTCATATCTCTACAGAGGGAGTATAGGGATCCGAGAAAATAGTGAAAGCTAATTTATTTAAAAATAAAATTTCTAAATAAATTGGTCAAGTCATAATTATAGTATCTAATTAGAATCTGAGACTCTCTACAGAAAAATGTCTGCCTCCAATCCATTGGCACGTATCTTGGACACACATAGACTGACAGAATTCAATTATAAAGACTGGCTTAGGAACTATAAAATAGTTTTGGATTTTGAGAAGTTAACCCATGTATTAGACCAGGACCCTCCCACCTTACCTGCCCATTCGTCCACTGAACAGAGAGCATCTCTGAAAAAATGGATAGACGAAGATAATAAGGCCAGATATTACATGTTGGGCTCGATGTCTGATGAGCTCCAGTGCCAACATGAAGATATCAGGACTGCTCACCAAATATTGGCTCACCTGCAAGAGATGTTTGGTGAACAGAGTCGCGCAGCCAAATATCAAATCATAAAATAACTTTTTAAGGCTAAGATGCGTGATGGGCAGTCAGTTCAAGATCACTATCTAATGATGATCAAAAACTTGGAAGAGCTTGAGAAGCTCGGTATGAAGTTAGACTTGGATCTACAGAACGATGTTATTCTGCAATCCTTGACTGATGCATATAGGCAATTCATCATGAATTACCACATGCATAAACTTCAAAATTTCTTGGCCGAATTAATGAACATGTTGGTCACCGCTGAGCTTTCTATGAAAGATTCTAAAGGCTCAGTTCTTGCTATGAAATGGATTTCTTCCAAAAGAAAGTCTTCTAAAAAAAAAAATCTACGAAAAAGCAGAAGGTTGAAGGAGCAAAGAAGAAGAAGACAGAGCCAAAGAAGAAGATCGATGTCAAAGGAAAGTATTTTCATTGCAACAGTGATGGCCATTGGAAGCGGAACTTTTCTACTTACCTGGCCACCCTAAAAAATAAGGAAGGTCCTTTTGGAGGTATGCTCGTTATTGAGTCTAACCTTATAGTTTCTTCTGCATCCAATTGGGTGCTTGACTCTGGTTCTAGTGCTCATCTGTGCACTTCCATGTAGGGTCTTGAGGATAGCAGGAGATTGAGGGATAGAGACATGATCCTACGTATCGATAATGGAGCAAGAGTTGCTGTAGTAGCCGTAGAAACATACCCTCTTCAATTATCATCTGATTTAGACTTAGTTTTAAAAGACTGTTATTATGTGCCTGCAGCTAGTAGGAATTTGATTTTTGTTTCATGCTTAGCACTAGAAGGCTATGTGATTACCTTCTTTAAGGACCATTGTAACATTCTTTATGAAAGAAATAAAATTGCAAATAGTTTTCTTATTAACGATCTTTATTAGCTACATATTGATGTATTTGTTCAAACTACCGAGCAAAACGTGAATGCCAAACGACCTAGGGATGGTCCAAACAACAGGTATCTATGGCACCTAAGATTAGGTCATATAGCAGAAGATAGGATCAACAAATTGGAGAAAAATGGGCTATTGAGTCCATTAACTTTCGAGTCATATCCAACTTGTGAATCTTGTCTTTAAGGCAAAATGACTAAACTCTCTTTTGTAGGACATGGGGAAAGGGCCAAAGATCTCCTTGCCCTAGTACATACTGATGTGTGCGGCCCATTTGATGTACCGACTAGAAGTAATTTTGTCTACTTCATTACCTTTACTGATGATCTATCTAGGTATGGATATGTGTATCTTATGAGATACAAGTCTGAAGCTTTTGAAAAGTTTAAAGAATTCAAACATGAAGTAGAAAAACAAACTGAAAAACCCATTAAGGTTGTTCAAAGAATTCAAACATGAAGTAGAAAAACAAACTAAAAAACCCATTAAGATTCTTCGATTAGATCGAGGAGGTGAATACCTTAGCTAGAAATTCCTAGACTATCTCAAGAAAAATGGCATAGTCTCTCAATGGACTCCATCAGGAATACCTCAACTCAACAGGATTTTAGAATGGAGAAATTGGACTCTATTGGATATGGTTCGATCCATGATGAGCTTCACTGACCTTCCTGATTTTTTTTGGGGATACTCATTGTTAACTTTAATTTATCTACTGAATAGGATTTTCTCTAAAATCATTCCTACCACATCGTATGAGATATGGCATGGTAAGAAACCAAGTCTGAGTCATTTTAGAATTTGGGATTGTTCGGCTCATGTCAAAAGACAACAAGAGGATAAGTTAGAGTTTAGGTCCTTTAGAGCTCGATTCATAGGATATCCTAAAGAGTCATTAGGATACTATTTCTACATTCCAGAAGATCATAATGTGATTGTGAGTTAACATGCCATCTTTTTTGAAAAATAGTTTATTCAAGATAGCAGCATTGGAAAGCAGATTAAGCTTGATGAGAAAGTCTCATAAGTACAACGAGCCAAGAACCAATTGAAATCAAATCAGGTTGAGCCAATAAGAACACTACCTCCTCCACCTCGTAGATCGAAAAGAGTTTTTCATCCCCCTGAAAGATACTTAGGTATTATTTCAGAGAAAGTAGAGAAAATATTCCTCGTAGGTAATGGTGTTCATGGTGATGATCCCAAAACCAACAATGAGGCGATATCAGATATCGACTTAACGTTGGGAGTCCGAAGAAGCTTGGCAGCTAACTAGTTTGGCCGGCTGAATGGGTTGGAAGAAGCTCGGCCGCTGGGGGTTCGGCTGAAGCCCGTCTGCTGAAGCTCTTTTATGGCTACTGGTTGCATTAGGTTGAGCATCGAGCTAGAATTCGGCGGAAGCGGAATTTATCCCCAACACTAGCCCCCCCACTTCCGAGTTCGAAAATCAAAGGAAGGGAGTGCAGGCAAGGCGACTGCCGAAGTCTTCCTCTGAGCTCTATGCTAGTCTAGGTCGAAGCTCGGGGGAGATCTCACCTCCAGCTAAAGTTGATATTAAAGTTGAAGCCTAGGGAAGATCCCATCTCCAGCCAAGGTTGGGGGGGCTTCGTCCACTGTGATCGAAGCCGGAGGTTGCGCTCCTCGAGGGCGACATTGTCTCCTACAGCCAAGGTTGACACGATAGTTTTCTCTAGCCGAGGTTGAAGTTGAAGCTCTCCAGCCGAGGTTGACATGATAGCTTTCTCTAGCCGAGGTCGATGTTGAAGCTCTCCAGCCGAAGTTGACACAATAGCTTTCTTTAGCCGAGGTCGATGCTCATGTTAGGATGAGGTTCTCCTCTTGTTCCAAATCGAGGTTGACTCGATCGCTTGGGAGAGATCTTATCTCTAGCCGAGGTTAATGCTCGAGTTAGGACGAGGTTCTCCTCTTGTTCCTAACCGAGGTTGACTCGGTCGCTCGGGAGAGATCTTATCTCTAGCTGAGGTTGATGCTCGCATTAGGACGAGGTTCTCCTCCTGTTCCTAATCAAGGTTGACTTATCAACGGTCACTCGAAAGAGATCTTATCTCTGACTGAACTTCTTGGAAGAGATCTTATCTTTGGCCGAGGTTGATTCTTGGGAGAGATCTTATCTCTGGCCGAGGTGGTCGCTCGGGAGAGATCTTATCTCTAGCCGAACTTCTCGGGAGAGTTCTTATCTCTGACCGAAGTGGTGGTCACTCGGAAGAGATCTTATCTCTGGTCGAACATCTCAGGAGAGATCTTATCTCTGGCCGAGGTTGATTCTCGGGAGAGATCTTATCTCTGATCGAGGTGGCTGCTCGGAAGAGATCTTATCTTTGGCCGAGGTTGATTCTCGGGAGAGATCTTATCTCTAGTCGAGGTGGTCGCTCGGAGAGATCTTATCTCTGGCCGAACTTCTTAGGAGAGATCTTATCTCTGGTCAAGATGGTTGCTTGGGAGAGATCTTATCTCTGACCGAGGTTGATTCTCAGGAGAGATCTTATCTCTAGCCGAGGTGGTCACTCGAGAGAGATCTTATCTCTGGCCGAACTTCTTGGGAGAGATCTTTATCTCTGATCGAGGTTGATTCTCGGAGAGAGATCTTATCTCTGACCGTGGTGGTCGCTCGGGAGAGATCTTATCTCTAGCCGAACTTCTTAGGAGAGATCTTATCTCTAGCCGAAGTGGTCGCTCGAGAGAGATCTTATCTCTAGTCGAACTTCTCAGGAGAGATCTTATCTCTGATCGAGGTTGATTCTCGGAGAGATCTTATCTCTGACCGAGGTGGTCACTCGGGAGAGATCTTATCTCTAGCCGAACTTCTCGGGAGAGATCTTATCTCTGGCCGAAATGGTCGCTCAGAAGAGATCTTATCTTTGGCCGAACTTCTCGGGAGAGATCTTATCTCTGGCCGAGGTTGATTCTCGGGAGAGATCTTATCTCTGGTCGAGGTGGTCGCTCGGGAGAGATCTTATCTCTAGCCGAACTTCTTGGGAGAGATCTTATCTCTGGTCGAAGTGGTCACTCGGAAGAGATCTTATCTCTGGCCGAAACTTCTCAGGAGAGATCTTATCTCTGGCCGAGGTTGATTCTCGGGAGAGATCTTATCTCTGGCCGAGGTTGATTCTCGAAAGAGATCTTATCTCTGGCCGAGGTTGATTCTCGGGAGAGATCTTATCTCTGGCCGAGGTTGATTCTCGAAAGAGATCTTATCTCTGGCCGAACTTCTCGGAAGAGATCTTATCTCTGGTTGAGGTTGATTCTTGGAAGAGATCTTATCTCTGACCGAGGTGGTCGCTCGGGAGAGATCTTATCTTTAGCCAAACTTCTCGGGAGAGATCTTATCTTTGGCCGAAGTGGTCGCTCGAGAGAGTTCTTATCTCTAGCCGAACTTCTCGGGAGTGATCTTATCTCTGGCCAAAGTGGTCGCTCGAGAGAGATCTTATCTCTAGCCAAATTTCTCTCTGACCGAGGTTGATTTTTGGGAGAGATCTTATCTCTGGCCGAGGTGGTTGCTCGGAAGAGATTTTATCTCTAGCCGAGGTTGATGGTCATGCTCGTATTAGGATGGGGTCTTCCTCCTATTCCTAACACGGCGACTATTGACTGCTTCTTTTCCTGTCATTACATAGTTCTGACACCCAAAAATAATATACTGTTGAAAGAGAAGAACTTTATTGAAAGAAAGTTACTGGCAATGTTTTCCCAAATTTTTTGTAATTTAAGGTCGTGGTAGCATCGTTCCTCCGCGCTTCTTCATGCGGACAATCTTTTGTATCTCATGCTGGCTTCCTCACTTTGAAGCATGCTTCTCTTGGCTTCGACGCTGGGTCCTGGGGTAATGTTGACGATGTCGTGAGGCGGCCGACCTTATCATTTCTTGTTACGGCAGCGCCCTTCGCTGATCTTCAGGCTGGCGTTGAATGAATTTACCCAGCCGCCCCTTTCTAACGAGCTCCTCAATTTTGTCTTGGAGCTGGATGCACTCCTCAGTATCGTGGCCGTGGTCACGATGGTAGAGGCAGTACTTGCTTCGATCATGCTTGTTTGGGGGAGACCGTAACCCTTATGGTCTTGGTAGTTGGTTCTCAACTTCGGTGAAGATTTGAGTTCGAGGAGCATTGAGGGGCCATAGTCATGAAATCTTTTGGGAGGAGGGCTTCTTCACGCTTCTCTATAAGCTCAGAAAGTTTGGGCCCACCTGCTATCGGAGGGAGTCTGTGAGTGCGGTCGAACTTCATTCGGCTCTCCATTGCCTGCCAGCCGCTCCCTTAAGGTTTCTTCGTCCTTCAACTTAAAGGCTTCTTCCGCATGGGCATATCTCTCAGCCCGAGCTAGCAGATTGGCGAAGTCCTTGGGATACCTTTTCTCTAGGAAGAAAAGCAAGTTATTTTTTTGAAGGCCGCCCTTGAGTGTGGCCATCGCGACAGACTGATCCAAGTCTCGGACTTCCAATGCCGTGGCGTTAAACCGGGTGACGTAAGCCCGGATGGATTTTTCTTGCTTCTACTTGACGTTCATCAGGGAATTTGAACCTCGGCTCAGTCATCGGTTGTTGATGAAGTGGGTCGCAAACTAACTGCTCATCTGGTCAAAAGAGAAGATCGTATTTGGCTTCAATGTCGAGTACCGATTTCTCGCTACTCCCTTTAAGGTAGATGGGAAGGCTCGGCACAGCATGGCATCTGAAGCGCCGTGAAGTAGCATCATGCCAGAAGGCCTCCAGATGATCAATCGGATTAGAGGTCCCATTGTAACTTTCAAGTTGAGGGAGCTTGAAGTTCAGCGGGATGGGCTTTTGCATTATTTCGAGGGAGAAAGGGGAATCGGCACGGACATCGGTATGATGAGCTGGGGCGACGTGGCCGAGCTCTTCAATCCGTTGGTCCATCTTCCGCAGTCTGTGATTGAGGGCATCATCTTGGTTACAGATCTTGGAGGGCTTCCAGCTACAAATGGGGAAGGTCTCTCTGAGAAGAGAACCATGATCCGAACATGGATCCTCAGCTTTCTGCTTTCCCTTCTCAGGAGCGACGGGTATGTTGGCCCTGGTACTCTTTCTTGGGGCCGGTTCTTGATATTCTGATGGTGTGTTTCCTGGTGGAGTCACCATCGAGGGCTGCTGTAAGGCCTGCATTGCCTCCGTAAGGCCACGGACCTTTCAGACAAGCAGGTCGAACTGCTTCACGTCCACTGTGGGTGCAGGTGGAACTTGAGCGGCTGGGGTCAGAGCAGGAACAGATGGATCTGGATGGGATTAGAATGCGGAGGTCGTCGATCACCGAGTGGAGGCTCTCCTGGGGGGCATCTTTTCTTTTTGGAAAGGAATTCGAAAGAGGAGGAAGAAAGATCTCTAGAGTGGGAAGAGACAAATCATCGTCGAGCACTCCTTTAAGAACAAGGGAACCTCAGAGGTTCGGCCCTTCCTCTAGTGCCAATCTGTTGATGCAAAAATTGGTCGTTGTTGGAGACCGCTGGAGTGGAAGCCGAGGAGGTCGCCATCGAGGACCTACAAAATGAAGTCCCATCCGGAGCCGGTGGGGGGTGGCTCCGGCAGGACCCTCTGACGATCAAGTCAATTTAGGCCAACAGAAATGGAGTGCTCGGAATGAGTTCCGGAGCTTGGAGAAGAAGGGGAGAGCTTAGAGATCAGAGAGCTTTTTCGTTAGCGTATCTGGAGGGTCCTTTATAGGTGGAGCTTAGTTGATGGGGATGGCCATACCGTCGCATGGAGCTCGGCATAGAGAGGAGGGCGTTGTCAGGTGGATGGTGACAGCCATACTGGCGAGTCGTGGGCCGCATGGAATTTGGTACGGAGAGGAAGGTGCCATCAGGTGGATGGTGACAGCCATACTGGTAGGTCATGGGCCGCATGGGGCTGGTTACAGAGAGAGTGGCATCGCCAATAGTGGCGGCCATACCGTTCAGTCTCGTTGTTTGTCCAGAGGAGTTCGGACTTATAGGAGAGTTCGGCTGAAGGGAAGCTCGGGAGGAGTTCGGCTGTAGAGAAGTTCGAAGGAGCTCGGCCAGCTGAAGGGAGGGCCGCTTGGGGAGTTCGACCGATGGGGCGACCGTTGAGGAGTTCGGATGCCGGGGGATTCCATTAAATCTCGACCACTCGGAGTCCAAGGAGCTCGGCCGCTAAGCAGTTTGGTTGTTTGAACGGGTTCGTAGAAGCTCAGACGCTAGGAGATCGAGGAGCTCGGCCACTAAGCAGTTTGGCCATTTGGATGGGTTCGAAGGAACCCGGACGCTAGGAGTTCGAAGAGCTCGATAGTTGAGGAGTTCGAAGAAGCTTGGTGGTTGAGTTTGGCTAAAGCCGGGCTGCTGTGTCCAAGGAGCTCGGCCGCCAAGTAGCTCGGTCGGCTGAAGGGGTTCGGTCTTGACGCTGGGAGTCCAAAGAAGCTCGACAGCTAACTAGTTCGGCCGGCTGAACGGGTTGGAAGAAGCTCGATCGCTGGGGGTTCGATTGAAGCCCGTCTGCTGAAGCTCTTCTGCGGCTACTGGTTGCATTAGGCTGAGCATCGAGCTAGACTTCGGCGGGAGCGGGATTTATCCCCAACACTTGGCGCTAGAGGTGGCGCTAAATAAGATCTCTCTCGAGCAACCACCTCGGTCAGAGATAAGATCTCTCCCGAGAATCAACCTTGGCCAGAGATTAGATCTCTCCCGAGAAGTTCGGCCAGAGATAAGATCTCTCCTGAGCGACCACCTCGTCGAGAGATAAGATCTCTCCCGAGAATCAACCTCGATCAGAGATAAGATCTCTTCTGAGAATCAACCTCGGTCAAAGATAAGATCTCTCCCAAGAAGTTCGGCTAGAGATAAGATCTCTCACGAGCGACCACTTTGGTTAGAGATATAGATCTCTCCCGAGAATTCGGCTAGAGATAAGATATCTCCGAGAGCGACCACCTCGGCCAAGATAAGATCTCTCCCGAGAAGTTCGGCCAGAGATAAGATCTCTCCCGAGCGACCATTCGCCAGAGATAAGATCTCTCCAAGAAGTTCGGCTAGAATAAGATTTCTCCGAGCGACCACCTCGCCATAAGATCTCTCTCCGAGAATAAGATCTCTCTAGAGATAAGATCTCTTCTTTAGAATCAACCTCGGCTAGAGATAAGATCTCTCCCAAGCAACCACCCTCGGCCAGAGATAAGATCTCTCCCGAAGAGTTCGGCTGGAGATAAGATCTCTCCCGAGCGACCACCTCGGCCAGAGATATAGATCTCTCCCGAGATAAGATCTCGGGACCTCGGCCAGAGAGATAAGATCTCTTTCGAGAATCAACCTCGGCCAGAGATAAGATCTCTCTCGAGAAGTTCGGTCAGAGATAAGATCTCTTCCGAGCGACTACCTCGGTTAGAGATAAGATCTCTCCCGAGAATCAACCTTGGCCAGAGATAAGATCTCTCCCGAGCAACCACCTCGGCCAGAGATTCTCCCCAGAGATCAACCTCGCCAGAGATAAGATCTCTCCCGAGAAGTTCGGCCAGAGATAAGATCTCTCCCGAGTGACCACTTCGATCAAGATAAGAACTCTCCCCAAGAAGTTCGCTAGAGATAAGATCTCTTCCGAGCGACCACCTCGGCCAAAGATAAGATCTCTCCCAAGAATCAACCTCAGCCAGAGATAAGATCTCTCTCAAGAAGTTCGGCCAGAGATAAGATCTCTCCCGAGCGACCGTTGACAAGCCAACCTCGGTTAGAAACAGGAGGAGAACCTCATCCTAATGCGAGCATCAACCTCGGCTAGAGATAAGATCTCTCCCGAGCGACCGAGTCAACCTCGATTAGGAACAAGAGGAGAACCTCATCCTAACTCGAGCATCAACCTCGATTAGAGATAAGATCTCTCCCGAGCGATTGAGTCAACCTCGGTTAGGAACAGAAGGAGAAGCTCATCCTAATGCGATCATTGACCTCGGCTAGAGAAAGCTATCGTGTCAACCTCGGCTGGAGAGCTTCAACATCGACCTCGGCTAGAGAAAGCTATCATGTCAACCTCGACTGGAGAGCTTGAACTTCGACCTCGACTAGAGAAAACTATCGTGTCAACCTCGGCTATAGGAGACAATGTTGCCCTCGAGGAGCGCAACCTCTGGCTTCGATCGTAGTGGACGAAGCCCCTCAAACTCGGTTGGAGATGGGATCTTCTCTAGGCTTCAACTTCGATATCAACTTCAGTTGGAGGTGAGATCTCCCCCGAGCTTCGACCTAGACCAGCACAGAGCTCAGAGGAAGACTTCGGCAGTCACCTTTTCTGCACTCCCTTCCTTTGATTTTCGAACTCGATAGTGGGGGGGGCTAGTGTTGGGGATAAATTCCGCTCCTGCCGAAGTCTAGCTCGATGCTCAGTCTAATGCAACCAGTAGCCGTAGAAGAGCTTCAGTAGATGGGCTTCAGCCGAATCCCCAGCGGCCGAGCTTCTTCCAACCCATTCAGTCGGCCGAACTAGTTAGTTGCTGAGCTTTTTCAGACTCCCAGCATCAAGACCGAACCCCTTCAGTCGGCCGAGCTACTTGACAGTTGAGCTCCTTGGACACAACAGCCCGGCTTTAGCCGAACTCAACCACTGAGCTTCTTCGGACTCCTCAGCTGTCGAGCTCTTCGAACTCCTAGCGTCCGAGTTCCTTTGAACCCATCCAGATGGCCAAACTGCTTAGCAGCCGAGCTCCTCGAACTCCTAGCATCCCAGCTTCTACGAACTCGTTCAGACGGCCAAACTGCTTAGCGATCGAGCTCCTTGGACTCCGAGCGACCGAGCTTTAATGGAATCCTCCGGCACTCGAACTCCTCAACAATCGCCCCATCGGTCGAACTCCCCAAGCGGCCCTCCCTTCAGCCGGCCGAGCTCCTCCGAACTTCTCTACAGCCGAACTCCTTCCGAGCTTCCCTTCAGCCGAGCTCTCCTACAAGTCCGAACTCCTTTGGACGAACAACGAGACTAAACGGTATGGCCGCCACTACTGGTGATGCCACTCTCTCCATAACCAGCCCCATGCGGCCCACGACCTGCCAGTATGGCTGTCACCATTCGCTTGATGGCACCTTCCTCTCCGTATTGAACTCCATGCAGCCCACGTCTCATCAGTATGGCTATCACCATCCACCTGACAATGCCCTCCTCTTCATGCCAAACTCCATGCGACGGTATGGCCGTCCCCATCAACTAAGCTCTGCCTATAAAGGACCCTCCAGATATGCTAACGAAAAAGCTCTCTAATCTCTAAGCTCTCTCCTTCTTCTCCAAGCTCCGAAACTCATTCTGAGTACTCCATTCTTGTTGGCCTGAACTGACTTGATCGTCGAAGAGTCCTGCCGAAGCCACCCCCCATCGACTCCGGATGGGACTTCGTTTTGTAGGTCCCCGACGGCGACCTCCTCGGCTTCCACTCCAGCAATCCCCGACGATGATTAGTTTCTATGTCAACAGTATCCTTAAGTACTTAAGAAGAACTAAGGATATGATGTTGGTCTTTGGTAATAGAGAACTCCAAGTCCAGGGATACACAGACTCGGACTTCATGTCCGATATAGATGATCAAAAGTTGACATCTGAGAGTCTATTTGTGTGCAATGGTGGTGCTGTCAGCTGGAAGAGTTCCAAGCAAATCATGATAGTAGATTCCACCATGGAAGCAGAATGTATCGCTGCATCAGAGGCTGTGAAGAAAGCATTCTGGTACAAAAAGTTTGCTGCAGAAATCAGAGTAATGCCATCAAATGCCATTCCTCTATACTGCGACAATAATGGCGCCATAGCCCTTGCTAAGGAGCCGAGGTCTCACCAAAAATTCAAGCACATTGAGCAGTGATACCACCTCATCCGTGATTACCTCGAGAAGGGTTACGTCGAGGTCAAGAGAGTCGACTCTGCAGATAATGTGGCAGACCCACTTACAAAGCCATTGGGCCAGCAAAAGATCGAAGCCCACCTTGAGAAGATGGGACTTAGACTTGTAGCCAATTGGCTTTAGGACAAGTGGAAGATTGTTAGATATATGTGCCCTAGAAGCCAGAATTGGCTGACACTTGTAATACACTTCTAGGGGCAAAATTGTAATTTTGACTATAATCAATAAAATGGATTATTTTCTATCACATATGTGTATTTAGTGTCTGTGATACATCCTTTGAGTTAATGGTAATGATAATTCATATTTTCAAGAGTTGAAAATTTAAGACATGAATAATCATTATTAACTCATAAAATGCTCCCGACCATAGGATCATCACGAGGATGGTGATTGATCCGAAAGGTTGGTGTACAATCGCTTCTCTTTAGTAGATGAGTCTTGAGTCTACGGTGTGGAGACATCCAGAGCAAGAGTATAGATACTCGTTAGAGAACGAGGGCACTGAGCGTGACCACCTCGAGTAGTCATTAGGAAGTCTACCTTCTCGTCAATGACTGACTCGATGCTGTAGTAGTGTGTCTGATTCTTTGATCTGAGGTGCATCGGTAGTTCACCTTGAGGGTGTTATAGTTTGACTACACCATAACTCGGTCTCCTAGCCATTCAGAATCCTGAGGTGTATGTTGGCTATAGCATGTTCATTGTAGGAACTGGATTGCATCAAGATGGAATCTATCTACCTCGATGGTAGAGGAGCAGCCCTATGATGATCATGAGAATCAAGTCCAGAAGCCCATGGCCATGGCAGAGTGAAATAATAGAAAGAGTTTCTATTTAGCTTTTCACATCAGACCTTGAATCGAATGATTACATCATATGACAGAAACTAGGGTTTGACGAGTTCACCTTAACCCTAATCTGATCGGGGCTCAAGATAGAAGAACTTAATCACACAGGTAGCTACACCAAGAGGTTCGCATTCAGCTCTGATGGGTTGCCACCATATACTGCTAGGTGTCACTGGTGGATTTTGGGAGCAATTAGAATGATTTAGATGATCGATCATTCTAGCTGTTCGAATCAGAAGAGTTCTGATCCATCGAAAGGAGTTTCGATGATGTCGATGATAGAGATCATGACATATCCCATTACCATACAGAACTGAACCTAACTGGGTCACACAAATAAGGGTTTGAATCTGGTGATCATCAATTGAACTGATCCAGTTCAATTGATCTGAATGAGATTCAATTAGGTTCAAGAAAATCGTGCTAGCACTCGATTGAACCTAACGTTCTTCTTTTACTATCATAAATAGTTGTCCTGACTGAGCCAAAGGAGTTTGTGCTCAATTAGAGGCCTTCACTTGGTCTGACTGGAGCTTGTCCAAGTCAAAAAAGGATTGTCTTATTTTGTAAGATAATACCTACCATTTTTGGTCACCTGCCATTTCTCGTCCTTTGACTTTGGTCAAAAGTTGACCTTTGACTGGTCAAATATTGACCATTGATACTTTGACTTCTGTCCATGTGTCACACACCTATTGGAGGGCTGGTGGGAGTTTGTCCCCCTATCAGAACCTGATAAGGAGGAGGGCGCATGCCATCCTTGGCGTGTGCCCAAGCAGGAGGTGCCCAGGAGTCCCTATTGGATAGGGACTCCATCTCCTTTTTGGATTCCAATTAGACTCCTCCTAAGAACCAACTTTGACTGATCTTAGGTGCCATCTAAGGAGGAATCCAAGGGACTCTATTTCCACCAATCAGATTTAGATCTGATTTCACAAAGGGTTGTGATTGGTTGGGAAGAAGAGGAGTTGGATCATGCATAGTCTATAAATAAGATCCAGCGCCCAACCCAAAGAGCATTGAAAATTTCCATGCCCCAAGGCTGGTTCTCTCCTCCTCCTCCATGCCAAGCCCATCTTCTCCCTCTCCTCTCCACACCCAAAGTGGTTTGGGATCTTGGTTGGTGCAATCTAGATGAGAGAAAGGCGACAGAAAGCTAGAAGGCTGCGCTGCTGCAAAGGACAACTGCTGATCTTTGAAAGGTATTTTGAAGATCCTCCAAATCAGATCTAGATCTGATTTTTGGAGACATGATAGAAAAGATGAGGATCTCTAGATCCAACTTGAGTGGATATCAGTAGAGGCTAGGCACTTGCGTGGCTAGATCCAGAACCTTCCGCTGCTTACAGGATCATCAACGAGTAATAGGATTACCCTACGTCAAGATAAATTAAATTTGATTTAATTTATCTAAATTTATTTTAATTATTAAAATAATAAAAAGTAGATCTAAAATATTCCAGATCTGATCTAGATTAAAAAAAAAATTTTGAAATATATCTCTTGATCCGATCAGATCTGAACGAACCTGGTTCAAAAAATTAGGATTTTTCCTTCAGGTTCATCGCCATACCTTTTAATAACGTATACCATATAACACATCTGCATAGTTTAGAAATACGTTAGTTCTAATATAAAAATTAGATCCTATAACAACTTAATTAGTAAATAAAGTTTGCAGTTCCTATCGCGATCTATCATGATGTAGAATCAAAATAGTCACCAGCCCTCCTAGACTGGTGTGTGGCCCACCATAACTGCAGTTGATCTAGTAGATGACCCAGCTGTTATATCTATAATAAAAAATAATAAAATTAAATTAATTAAAATATGTATATAAAAGTTTTTATAGTTCTAGTAAAGAGTTTTGGTATTGATTTTTTACTAATTTGTTGGCCACAACATGCATGCCGATTGAGCCACCCATATGCTTGATTGGATCCTACTTGGGTGGCCCAATTCTACTGAGCCCTCTGCCACCTATCGGAGTACTCTTCGCTGCTCCACTAGTTGTAAAGGGCCTGCCATATATCCACTCTGCATCCAGTGATCCATGAAGGATCCTCTAGTTTAATTATGACTGAAAATCGGAGTACTGGATGGCGACTATCTGAGACTATAGAGGCCATCTCGGAGCCTCCATGTGGCCACCTCTTTGAAAGTTTGATGGCCAGTATTTTTATCTTAGAGAGTCTCGAATCGATAGTACTCCTACAAGATAGAAGCAAGCATGTATTAATATGTAATTAAAATACCAACGTATCAAGAATTTAAAAATTGAACTAGTTATCATTTACCAGAAAACATCTTTCAAGCCACAACACGAAGCTCTAGATGGTCAGCTTGGAAAACTCATTTACCAGTCCCAGTATCAAGTGTTGGATGATGTCGGTAACCACATGCACTACTGCTACAAAAATAGCCTTATGGCAGTGCACATACTATGGCAGTATTTTTGAAATCGCTGTGTCATAGCTCCTACGATAGCGGTTTTCATTAACCGCTGCTATAGATTGGACCTAAGACAGCGATTTTTGTAACCGCTGCTATAAGTCCAATATATAGCAGCGGTTATCCAAAAACTGCTGCCGTAGGTCAGACCTATAGCAATGATTTCTAAAATTTACTGCTATAGGTCGATCTATAGTAGTGGTTCATTATAACCGCTGCCATAAGTCAGACCTATAGCAGTGATTTTTAGAAACCGCTGCTATAAATTGATTTATGGCAACGGTTAATTATAACCGCTACCATATATATATATTTTTAAAATATTATATAATTTTAAAATTTAATATTCATCTTCATTATTTATTATTTAAATAATTATTATTAGAGTATCGTCGCAAAAGATCGCCTCGATCCGATGGCCCTAGCTTCGTCGATCAAAAAATTTTGATTTCGACGATCCATGAACGATGATGCAATGATGATTGATAGATGGAGACCTCCGAATGGATCCGAAAAATCTATAACGATGATCTTGGTGATATTTGTAGCATACTATCAAAGTTTTACTTCAATCGAATATCGTTATCTTGATCAATTTAGTATAGGTTAGTTTCTCTTGTTATGAGAAACTGTGCTATTCTCTTAATAAACTTGTGCTATTTGATGTGCTTCTCCACATCAGGTATGGTCATGCAATGCATCATCTGATTATTATTAGTACTTAGTTTATTACGTGTTCATGTAGTTGTTACTATAATTAATAAAGAATCTTAACTTTTTCTATTTTGTGACTCTTTTTGTGTTCAAATGTTTGAAAAACAAGCATATAAACCTATTGATGGAGAGAGAGAGAGAGAGAGAGATAGTATAGTAGATGGGATTGAGTTTCTAAATAAACTAGTCTTTTGGAATAATTTAAAAGACTTATGTGAAGGTATAGCACATAAGGGTCTTGAACTCTAGCATCAAATAATAAGAGTATAATCTTTCAAAACTTCATCCTAGGTTTTGGAGTATTATAATAGATCAAGATATATAAGAATTACCATCCCTTTTTTGCTCTCACCCTAGAGCGACTTCTCACCAAGTTTATCTAGACTTAGAAATAATAACGTTCCTTATTTTCTCTTCTAAGTCTTCTCCCAATTTGGATACAAGAACTCCTTTCTTCCTCTCTAGAAAACCCCTAGATGAAGCCCCCAATCTTTTCTTTCTTTCCTTATCACTACAAACATGGAGGAGCCATTTCACTTAAGTGGGGAGCTCCTCGTGGGCTGAACCCAATGCAAAAAATAGGTGCAAAATAATATAAGCCTCGTCATGGGGTTAGACACAAAATACAATAGGGTAATATGAACTCAAGCTTCCTTGAGCTAAACTGTGTAGATCATTTTCTAAAAGAAATGACTACTTAAATTCCATCTAGAAGGGAGGTCTAGATGCTCATTTTAGTATGAAAAGTTGTGACTTGGAGATTGGTTAGGTACAATTGGCATGCACCAACCTTTTGAATAAAGCAAAGTTTCTAAGATGTTATTAATTGAGGTTAGGTCATCAATTAGCCAAATTTTACTTGTATGATATTTGTGAGACATGGACGAAAGATCACCCTAGCTCATAAAGATCATTACTTAAGATTGTATGCCTCACGATTTCCTATAATGTAGTTAATATTTTGATAAAGAAGTAAATGCATATCAACTATAACCATAAATGATTGTATGCCTCATTTTGTCTCTAAAAATGTAGGTTATCTAGTACATATCTATTATAACCATAAATGCTATATATCTACAATAAATAGTGAGAAATGATGAGACAATGAAGATCCAAATCATTTGATGGAGAAACATGGCAAAATGTGAATTTTGATCCTAGGCCAAAAATCCAAGCTCAATTTGAGATTCAGCTTATGCTCATGCTCAAACGAGAATTCATGTTATACTGGCCTAACAATATGGTTTGGCTCCACAAAATTAGAAAATGTAAATTTTTCTATACATGATGGTTTAAAAGGAACCAGATGGTGAATGCATGGAGCACTCGCAATCCATTTTCCTTTTTCACATACGAAAGGCCAAAGGGAAGCCACACTGAAATAAAATAGAAAAGGAACAAGCCAACAAATGTTTAATCAAATAGCATTAATTTTGTTGTTGTTGTCGCCGGATAGATGAACCATTCATGTAGGCAACTTTCGATTGAGTATCATAAATAGATGACAAAACTATCACATGCATGATGACATCCTGACCTTGGCATGTTGTGACACACTAGATTTAGATCATAGATTAGTAGCTTCTTGCTCGGGTAACAGCATACTAAGTTGCTCCAAAGAAAGGCATAGCAATGTCCTTAAGTCACCCAACCATGAACTACTACAAGATCATCTGATAAAATTTAGAGAAATACTTTCTACACCGTGGGTGGTGTAGCTTCACGAACATCGCCCGCAGTTATTGGTTCTCGCATGAGGCCAGAGCGTGGTGCTCGAAAAAAAAAAAAATTTCACTTCGGTCCCGTGCAAATGCCAATCACCGCGGGTGGTGTCTGCAAAGCTACACTGCTCGCGGTGTAGAAAGAATTTTCCTAAACTTTAAGATCGATCATGCAATGATCTAAAATGGTTTGATTTTGGCCCGAGTTTTACTTGACTTAGACTCAAGGCTGGAAACTTTCAACTAGTTATTCTTCGCTCTAGTTGCTGCATGCTTTACATGATAAATACTTGATCTTATGTATCTTGGCTATGTTAGACTTGCATTTGGAATGGTAATATAAACTCCTTTTATCATTTTATGACATATTTCCTAGCATCCTTCATTAATTCCATGCTAAGAGCATCCATCCATCATGGTAGTCAAGAATTTGCATAGTATATGAGAGTCATATTAGTGAAGGAACTGTAGGATCGACCTAATCAGATCAGATTTAGACAGTAAAATTTTAAAATTTTTTCACTAATCCAATTAGATCTGAAAACTCTCTAATCTGATTATAAAGATCTGAAACTAAAACATATAAAATGGATATCAAAATACCACCTATTTGCGAGTAAATGCTTTACTCACTGCGATGATCTGTTGCTGTCCCAAGATTCAACTTGAGCCGCATACATGCCCGGCCTTTATCAGCATCCACTCGGATCAGATCTGGAGGTCTTCTCCTTCTAGATCTAATCTCTAAATATTAGAAATGGAACTCTTGAATGTGCCTTTGATCTGATCTCCGGTAGCGATCCGATCGACACACGATCGAAAACTTCTTCAACCTCAACTTGCGCGGACTGCACCTCGACTTTCAAAGTACTGGTCGAACCAACTCTTGGGCATGGGAGAGAGGGATCAGATGAGGGAGAGGGGGCATGGAGAAGAGAAGCAAGGTCTGGGCATTGGAATGTGGAATGGCCAAACACTTTGGCCTAGGTTCCTATTTCTAGACAGAAATAGGAGATCTAAGAGTCCTAGGGTTTTTGGACTTTGACCAGATCAAACTTGAGAAGTAGGACTCTGATCACTAAGCCCCACACCCCATTCTATTTTTTGTGGCCATTTTGTCACACAAAAATGCCTCAAAAATGGTGCCACCTTATCCACATAAGGGTGGTTGGCGCAAGATAAAACTTTTTTAGAGTTTGAACTATTTCAAACTCATTTTGACCCATTCAAACTGATTTAAATGAGCAACCCACTTAACCTCCTCATGCTTATCCATAAGGGACACACATCAGGAAGAGGCGTGCGCCCTAGATACTCTCTCTTGATCAGAATGCTAGCGCACACTCATAAGAAAATGAGAGGGCATGCACTCCTTCCTTTTGGCGCATGACCAAGTTAAAGTAGGGGCACCAACTCTTGATGCCCCCTTATCCTAATTTTCTCTCCATCTTGAGATCAGGAACAAGATCTGATCTAACCAGGACAAGATCCAGTCATATTAAGACGAATCCATACAGAGTTTCTGGATGAGCCAAATTTAATTTCACTGAGTTTAGACCAATCAAAAAATTCATAGAAAAAGAAAGTTAGGTCCAATCATGTGCTAGCATGATTTTCTTGAATCTATTTGGATCTAATCCAAATTAATCAGACTACGTGAGTCCAATTAATGATATACAAATCCAAATCCTTGATTGTATAATCCAATAGGTTCAATTTTATATATTGTTGGGGATAAACCCCACTCTCGCCAAAGTTCAATCTGATGCTTAGCCACAACTGGTAATCACGGAAGAGCTTCGATAAAAAATTCTTCCTCCAGCGGTTGAACTTTTTTTAGTAGCCCTCTGCCACCTATCGGAGTACTCCTCGCTGCTCCACTAGTTGTAAAGGGCCTGTCATATATCTGCCCACATTCAGTGATCCATGAAGGACCTCTAGTTCAATGATGACTGGGAACCAGAGTGTTGGATGGCGGACTATCTGAGACTATAGAGGCCATCTCGGAGCCTCCATGTAGCCACCTCCTTGAAGGTTTGATCGTCAGTATTTTCATCTTAGAGAGTCTCAAATCGGTAGTACTCCTACAAGATAGAAGCAAGCATGTATTAATATGTAATTAAAATACCAATGTATCAGAAATTTAAAAATTGAACTAGTTATGATTTACCAGAAACATCTTTCGAGCCATAACACGAGCTCCAGATGGCCAGTTGGAGAACTCATTTACCAATCCCAGCATCAAGTGTTGGATGATGTCGGTAACCACATGCACTACTACAAAAATGGCCTATGACAGCGATTTTTGAAACCGCTGTTATAGGTCCTACGATAGCGATTTTCATTAACCACTGCTATAGGTCGGATCTAAGATAGCGATTTTTGTAACCGCTGCTATAGGTCCGACATATAGCAGTAGTTATCGAAAATCACTACCGTAAGTCCGACATATAGTAACGATTCCTAAAATCCACTGCTATAGATTGACCTATAGCAGTAGTTCGTTGTAACCACTACCATAAGTCAGACCTATAGCAGCGGTTTTTAGGAACCATTGCTATAAGTTGATTTATGGCAGCGATTAATTATAACCACTGCCATATATATATATATATATTTAAATATTATATAATTTTAAAATTTAATATCCATCTTTATAATTTATTATCTAAATAATTATCATTAGAGTATCGTTGCAAAAGATTGCCTCGATCCGATGGCCCTAGCTTCGTCGATCAGAAAAATTTGATTTCGACGATCATGAATGATGATGCGATAATCTGATAGATGAAGACCTTCGATGGATCCAAAAATATGTAATGATGATATCGGTGATATTTATAGCATACTATCAAAATTTTATTTCAATCGGATATCGTTATCTTGGTCAATTTAGTATAGGTTAGTTTCGATCGTTAAATGATAAACGAGTGATCAAAGGACCAAACGATGTCCGATTATGAGATAATTTTTTTTATAAATGATCTTGACTACTACTTTAATCATTTTTTATGATGGTGATTATAAAATTCAACTCATGAGATGAAGAACGATCTAAAACTATACATCTCCTGATAACTATTTTGAAACTTCACTGGTTGTTATGCTCGTGCTTTTGCAATATCTGCTTAACATGAAATAGTTTATATGAAAAAAATTTAAATTTTACTATCATCATGCCATAATAAAATATTTAAAATTATAACAAAGATCATTTAACTAAAAAATTATCTCATAATCAGAGGTCGTTTAACCCTTTGATCATTTAGCTTGTTTCTAATTTAACGGTCAAAATCATTTCCATACTAAATTGAACCATGATAACGATATTCAATTGAAGTAAAATACTTTGAATAGTATGCTACAAACATCATCGAGATCATCATTATTGCATAGTTTTTAAATCCATCGAAGATCTTCATCTATCAGATCATCGCATCGTCATTCATGATCGTCGAAAATTCAAATTTTTCTGATCGATGAAGCTAGGGCCATCGGATCGAGGCAATCTTTTGCGACGAACACTCTAATGATAATTATTTAGAATAATGAATGATGAAGATGGATATTAAATTTTAAAATTATATAATATTTAGAAAAAAATAAAAAAAAAATTATTTTTTACCTATGACAGTGGTTATCAAAAATTGCTGCTATAGAATCTACAGCAGCGGTTATAAAACCACTGCCATAGATCTATGATAGTGGTTTTGGATAATCACTATCGTAGATTTATGGCAATGGTTCGATAATCACTTCGAGATAAGCAGCGGTTCAATAATCGCTGCTGTAGGTTAGGTTAAAAACTTTTTAAATTTTTTTTGCTTTCCTTCCTTGTACGCTCGCTCTCTTGCTCTCTCTCTATCTCTCCCCTCCTTTTCATTGTCGGTGAGGCTCCTTCCCTCCTTGACCGGCATCGCCCCTCCTCCCCCCCCATCGGCATCGCCCTCCTTCCCTCAATCCATCCACCCCCTCCCCCCTCCCCCTCTGGCCCTTTCCATTCCTGGCGCCCTCCCCCGCCACCCCCACCTCCCCCGACCACCCTCCTTCCCCCCATCCACGACCGTTCCTCCCCACCACCTCCCCACCCATGCCCCCCCACCCTCCCCTCGACTGCCCTTCCTTCCCCACCATCCCGACTGCCCCTCCCCGCCACCCTGCCACCCCCTCAGTTCGCCATCTTCCCGACCGCCCTCCCCGCCACCCCCCACCCTCCACCCACCGCCCCTCCTTCCTCCCCATCCAGATTGCCCCTCCCACCACCCTGCCACCCCCAGCCCCCATCCCTGGCCGCCCTCCCTACCAACCCCCACCCAACCCTCCTACCCCGCACACTCCCTCTCCCGATCGCCGACCCTCCTGTACTATGCCTCCAGGCCTCCTCATCACTGTGCCCCTCCCCTTGGCCCCCCATCCCCAGCCACCCTCTCTCTCTCTCTTTCCTCTTTCTCTCTCTTCTTATCTCACTATCTTACTTTTATTTTGTAGGTTACCTCTAGTGCCATTGTTCTCCTCTAGCATCGTCGCCGACGACCCTCGAAGCTTTCAATGTGACCCGCTCTCTATAGTCGTAGGTATAATTTTTTTTTAATTTTATAGTATTATTTATTAATCATGTATATTTATAATAATTTATAAAATATTTATAATAAATATTATAAATATTTATTATAAATATTATAATTATCTACATGCTATAGTTTTTGGGCCGTGTCATAGCGGTAGCCTTAGGCTGTGCCATGTCGGTGACTGTAGACTAGATCTATCAATAAATTGGGTTTAGATTGAAACCTGGATATTTAGATCCAGATCTAATTTTAATTACTAGTACCGAATCTGAACCCAAATATCCGATGGGTCTATACTTGAGAGAGGAAGGGAGGGATCCGACCTCGCTGCCATCATTAGGAAGGGGTCCGACCTCACCGATGAGGAAGATCGAGAGAGGGAGAGTGGAAGATCGAGAGAGCAAGAGAGAGAGGGAGGGGGTCCAACCTCGCCGGCATCACTGGGAGGGATGGGGTTCCGACCTTGCCGATGAGGAAGATCGAGAGGGTGAGAGAGGGAGGGATGGGGTCCGACGTCGTCGATAAGAAAGATCGAGAGAGGGAGAGAGGAAGATCGAGAGATAGAAAAGCTAGAAGGGAGGGGTTCGACCTTGCTGTCATCATCGATGAGAGAGATCGAGAGAGAGAGAGGGAGTGATCGAGAGGATGGCACACAGCCGAGCCGACTCGGATATGCAGCGAAACCGGCTTGGGCCATGATCGAGCTAGCTGGGGGAGGATCCGAGCTAGATGTCTCAGGCATGGAGCCGACAGTCTTAGGCACGGAGCTGGCTCGGCTTCTGAGTGAATAAAATTTGATATATCTCTCTAAGGTTCTAACTTTAAGCCCTAAGGTGCCACCATCATCTACTTTGTTCTTCTTTCAAGTTTCTGGATTAATACTAAGGTTTATGCAAGAGATCGGATCTACAACTATTGCTTATCCTTAATTATTTATGAATATAATTCATGTTATAGAATTTATTGTATAACATTTTCTGGTTGTTTATATTTTGTTGCTTTTGTTTATTGCATTGCATAATGATAGACTCGTCAATTAATTAGTATACATATTAGAGACTATTTATTGATGCTATACTAATATTATTATTCAACATGTTATATTGATTAATGTTCATTAATATTATAGATCACGATGGCATCGAAATACCATCTAGCTTTCATCCCTGCCCCTCGACTGGTTATGCATAGTTCAGCATCCGAGGAGCAGTCGGATCATACTCCGTCCACCTCGGCATTGGCTACTTAGGGACCTCTACTACTGGCATCTACTCCATCGATAGCTGAGCCTCTACCATCGTCCATATCTGAGACACATGCTACTACATAGGCATCTGAGTGTACGTTTTTATTATATTAGCATAACATTATTTTTTATATAGTATTTATGCACTTATATGTTTGCATAATGTATTTGCATTGCAGGTGCATCATCCAACTGGATATTTCATGGTCCCACACGTACGGCATACGTGTGGAATTGCCAGCATCAGGTGATGGTCTATATCGATACGGAGGGGAGGTCGGTAGGGGAGACCGCGTGAGAGATGTATTCCTTTTTTAGAGTGCTTGTGAGGTAGTCGGACATCATTCCCATAGAGCTCAGAGACTGACATTTGATGAATACTGCCGTCAGAGATTGGATATGGGAGGAGATATGGGTAAGTACGCACATCTTAGTTATATTTATGTATTTTATATGTTTACACTATATATATTTGATTAGAATAATTTTGTAACTAATTTTTGATAAATTTGTGCAGAGAAGGTATGACTTTCTCGATCACGAGAGGGCTCGAGATGCCCGATTGAGTAAGATCGAAGAGTTATATCAAGATTACAAGGTCAAGCTACATAGAGGATGGCTCGAGCACTGACGAGACAATCCGAAGGAGCTTGTTCCCTAGATACAAGACTATCCTCTGAGTTAGTGAGAGAGGATGGTTAGACATTAAAGGAGTCAGAAGTTCGAGGTAAAATTTTTAAATTTTAAATTTTTTAATATACTTAAAATTTTATTTAAATATTTTTAAATATTTATTATCTATTTGAATACTTGTTAGGCTACCTTCCATCAAAATTGGAAGAACCATATAGCCCAAGAATATACGCACACTCTAGGCCACAAGTCTATAGCTAGTCGTGTGCATAGAGAGTTAATTAATTCTAAATCTTACTAGATAAATTAAATTCATATTTTTTATCATCTTTCTAATAAATTTATTCTTTATTATAGCTGATGAGAGATGGAGTGATGTCCAGCCATAGCGAGATCTTCTGATCCAGCCATACGGACAAGATGGGCAGGTCGATGAACGTCGTGATCGGGCATATTTTTGTAAGTATTAAATATATTAGTATATATGATTAGTATTATAGCATTTCTTATAAAATTTTATTTTAATTTATAATTATAGGATCAGTTAGATGCGCTCGCGAGCGAGGGCCCGGATACCTCTGGGCCCCATGACCATCTGTCTTAGGTTTTGGGGCCTGAGAACTCTAGGAGGATTTGATGCAGACCCGGACACACACCGATGAGCTACTAGTCCGAGGCGAGTATCTCCTCACAGACTTTCAATATCATCAGTTGGGAGGAGCTTGAGGAGGCATTGACATGGGCAGATCATGCTGCGACGTGGGCAAATCGGGCTGAGGAGCGCGTATCTCATCTAGAGGGCATCGTGAGAGACATGATGTCGATGCTCAACATACATTTTAGAGTCACGAGCTTTGAGGATATGTTGGCCCACATTCCAGCTCTAGCTCTAGCTTTGGCTCTGGCTCCAGCACCAGCTCCAGCTCCAGCTCCAGCTTCGGCTCTCGCTCCAGCTCTGGCTCCAACTTCGACTCCAACTCTCGGTGACGATGACGATGATGTAGATTTAGGAGATTTTTGATGTATTTTATTTTTTAAAAAAATATTATAATAAATTTTATTTGATAATAAAATTTTAATATTTTTAAATAATTTTTATGTTTATTATATTTTCTTATGTTATATATTTATATTTATCAGGTAAAATATATAAAAAAATAAAAATTTTAATTTTTTTAATTATTCAAGATCTACGGTAGTAGTTTTATAACCACTGTAATATCCGTGCCAACCACTGCCATAGGTTTCTAGTGCAAATGGTATCAACCGCTGTATTAGATCTATGGCAGCGGTTAAGAAACCACTACTATAGATTACCTATGGCAGCGGTTATGTAACCGCTTCTATAGATAACTTATGATAGCAATTATATAATCGTTGCTATAGATCGATCTATTACAGCTATTTATAAATCACTGCAATAGGCTATCTATGGCAGTGGTTCAAACAATCGTTGCAACAACCACTACCATAGAGCTGCGGTGACGGTCGCAGTAGCAGCGGTTAGAAAATCGCTGCCATAGCTTATGGCAGCAATTTTTTGGGCTACGGCAATAGTTACGAACCACTGTCATTGTCCTTTTTTGTAGTAGTGATGAGATACTTCAGAATCTCTAAACATGCTGCAAAATTAATTTAAAAAATAAATATTAACTCTAGAATGGATAAATTCTAAATATATTAATTAAAATTATAGTACTTACGAGTGGCTCTAAATGTGAATGAATTATCTATGGCTAAGTTGGAGGTGCCACGAGCCAGACTGGTCCTCGACCATGACTCTGTATCTAAGAGTCGGTCGCTACTACATGTGACTATGGGATCATTGGTAATCCCCTATCATCCAAACCTGAGTGTAAAATATTTAATATAAAGAATATTATATTAGTTAGTAAAAGATAAAATAACATAAACAAGAATATCTAAAGTATTAGAGTTTACAGTCCAATGTAAGAGGTGCAAAACTATGCGAGCTAGCCACATGATCGCTCTCTCCTTGAGAGCTCTGTTCTTGGCTGGAATGGCTTCGACCTCTAGAAGATATGATGAATAATCTCTAAAAATAAAAATAAAATCTAAAGTAGTAGATAACCTAAAAATTAGTTCAAATAAAATATCTATCAAAATATAATAAGATGATCAAAATTTAACTCATGTGTAACAAAGATTGTTAGTTAGCATCTATAATATATTTGCCAAAAAATGATTCTCATCCAATAGTACATAATAATGTGTTGGTCTGCTAGTCTCCTAATTTAGACATTATCTGATTCTCATTCAATAGTACATGATAATCTCAGTACTTGAAAATGTAAAGAAGGCTCAAATCTACTATTAAAAAATAAGGCATTGTAAGGTCCTCTACATCTTTAATCATGAGGTGGCTGCAAGCAGTTGTCTACAGTGTAACAGACCATCCAAGCTTGCCTTGCATTGTAAGTTTCTTTACACCTTTAACCATAAGGTGGCTGCAAGTGGTTGTCTATGATGTAACAGACCACCAAGCTTGACCATACAACAACAAGAATAGAAATACATCACATCCATTTAGGCGCATCTCGCACATGCAACCATCATAACCTCTCCGAGCCTCTGACCGCCTCCTCGAGATGCAAACTCGGAGTAGAAAATTTTTTAAAAAATAAAATAATAATTTAAGAATAAAATTTATGTACTCATATAGCTTAGTCATCTGGTAAGCTCCAAGTCCACAAACATGGTTCTGACTATCCCCATTTGCAATGATATCCTTTACTTATGTGATTACACTTTTGGGAATGCTACACTCATAGTTTAAGAATGGGCTCATTGTCCTAGTAAAAGATGTGTCAATAGAAAAATTCTTGGTAGGGATACAATAGTTGTCCATTTATATAAGAGTGGATTTATGCTAAACTATAAATGCTGGTACCTACATAGAGAGATGTGGGAGATAATATGCATAGATGGGAGGCTCTACTTATCCAATACATTTGCTAATGCACAAGAGCTTAATGATGACAGGCTCGAGCAGATGATTAGTACATTTGGTAGGTTTGATCTAATTATCGATGAAAGTTCATGTAATAATCTTTTAGATAGCAATCGCTATAGCCATGATGGACTATAGGGGTTGCTATAGTTATAGCCTTGCTTAGCCTCTAAGGGGTATTAATCCTATAAAGGGTAAGCATGGCTATAACCATAGTAATCCTATAGTCCATCATGCCTATAATGGTTGCTATCTAAAAGATTATTACATTACATCCACTAATAATCAGATCAAATATACCAAATATGCTAATCATTTGCTCAAACCTATCACCATTAAGCTCTTGTACATCAGCAAGGTCTTGGACAAGTAGAGCCTCCAAAGTCCTTGCAATTGTCTCCCACGTCTCGATCACCATATAGGTATCAACACTTGTAGTTTGGCAAAAATTCACTCCCATATAAATGGACAACTATTGTATCCCTATCAAATATTTCTCTATTGACACATCTCTTACAAGAACAATGAGCCATCCTTAAACTAAGAGTGCAGCATTTTCAAAAGCATAATCATAGAAGGGACACAAATGCAAATAAGGACAGTCAGGACGTGCATCCCGTGCATGCGGACTTGGAGCATGCAAGACGACTAGGCTGCATGAGCACACCAGAATGGTATCTAGGCAAACCATCCTGAAGTCTAGCCTAAAAATTTAAAATTAATTAATTTAAATATTATTAATTTAAAATTAATTTTTTAAAAATTAACACCATCGCCTGAGTATTAGGGCGTGCGAGGGCTAGATACTTTAGATGCTAGCTGAAACCTGAGGCCCGAGCATGTAGAGCATGTCTCGGCTCCATGTTCACAATGCTAAACAGCACCTTTTCTTGGCCTGAGTGCATAGGGTACACGGGGGCTGCATAGCTTTGATGCTAGTTGGAATTTGAGACCCGAGCGCGCAGAGCATGCCTCGACCCCATGTTTGCAATGCTATCCCGACCTTCCCTCAGTTTGAGCACTCTACATATTGAGACCCAAGTTCTATACTATTTTTAATTAAATTAATATTTAATTAATTAATTTTTTAATATCTAATTATACTTAATTAATATAATTTAAATAAAAAATTAACTTTTAATGATGGTATTAGCCATTACTAATATCATAGCTAATACTCACAACAGAAGGTAGACTACCATACAGGACTAAGGCATGGGTTAACATGCAAGGATTGAGGCACGGGCTGACAAGCAGAGATTGAGGCTCAGGCTGACAAGTAGAGATTGAGGCTCAGGGATGAGGCCATGAAGCTAATATACATGCAAATAGAGCTTGGGGTCATGCCAGCATGGCAGGGGCTGTAGGGTCAGGGTTGTGTGCTGGGGGCAGGGGTTGTATAAATGAGGGCATAGGGACAGGCCGGGGGGAGATGGGAGGCAGTTGGGGGCTTGTGGCCAAGAGCTCGGAAAGGTAGGTTGGGTGTAGCCAAGGGGAGGAGGCCAAGAGTTTAGGGAGGCGGTTATAGAGAGGTAGACTGAGGGGAGTTAGGAGGCAGTCGGAGAGATGGGAGATGATCGAGGGCTCGAGGAGGCAGTCGTGGGAGGCGAGTTGGGGAGAGGCAAGCCAGGAGGAGGTGGGAGGCGGCCTAGGGCTTAGGGCCAAGAGCTCAGGGAGGTAGGTTGGGTGTAGCTAGGGGAGGAGGTCGGGGGCTCAGGGAGGTGGTTGTGGAGAGGCAGGCCGAGGGGAGGTGGGAGGCGGTCGGGGGCTCAGGGAGGCAACCACGGAGAGGTGGGCCAGGTCGAGGTGAACCTAGATTTCAAGGAGGTGGGAGGATGTCAGGAGCTTGTTACCGAAGGCTCGAGGAGGTGGGAGGTGGCTGAAGGCTCAGGAAGGTAGGCCGAGAGGTGGCCGAGGGCTCGGGGACTTGGATTCAAAGTCTAAGAATTAGGATTGACGGGTTTTTGAATTATATTCAAATCAGATTCAAATTAGATTCAAATTAAATTTAAATTAAAAATTATTTTCTTACTAATTAATTTAAATTAAATTTAATTTAATTAATATTGACTTAATTTAAGGCTAATTAGATTTTATAATTCATGTAGGATTTAGATTCAAAGCCTAATTAAATTAAGTTTGACAGAATTTTGAATTAGATTCGAATGGAATCATGGATCAAGGACTAATTGATTAATTAGATTTAATTTAAGTAAGCTTAACTTAATTTGAGGCTAATTGGATTTTATAATCCAAGTAGGACTTGAATTCAAAGTCTAATTGAATTAGGTTTGACAAGATTTTGAATTAGATTTGAATTAAATTTAAATTAAAAATTATTTTTTAATTAATTTAAATTAGATTAAATTTAATTAGGTTTAACTTAATTTGAAGGTAATTGAATTTTACTATCCAAGTAGAATTTGAATTCAAAGTCTAATTAAATTAGGATTGATAAGATTTCAAATTAGATTCAAATCGAGTTCAAATTTGATTCGAATTGAATCTAAATTAAAAACTAATTTCTTCTAATTAATTTTAAAATTAAATTTAATTTAATTAATCTTGATTTAATTTGAGACTAGTTGAATTTTATAATCTAAGTAAGAGTTAGATTCAAAGCTTAATTAAATTAGGTTTGGTAGGATTTTGAATTGAATTTGAATCGAGTTTGAATTAGACCGTTCTAGATTGTTGATGATAGAAAAAGGTATCTTCACTAATTTCATCACTAATAATATTTTCATATAAAACTATATTTTAATTTATTATTGAGATTTTTTTTAAAAAAATTATTAGCGATGGTTGGAGCTTCATTACTAATAAACAAAATTCACCATCGCTAATAATTATTTTATATTTAAATATTATAAATAATTTAAATAATTTTAGCGATGGCTTTATTGTCACTAATAATTAAAAATCCATCACTAATAGATTATTATTAGTGATGGTAGGTTTTTTATTGCTAATAAACTAAATTCACCATCGCTAATAATTTTTTAATTTTTAAATAATTTTAAAAATAATTATGCTTTTAGTGATGATATTTGTTATCTCTAATAATTAAATTATCGTTGCTAATAGTATTAGCGATGGTAGTTTTTCTTGTCCATGTTGTGGTGGCTAAAAGATATTATTAGCGATAAAATTTTTTTTCATCGCTAATACCGTCGCTAATATTGAAAATTCTTGTAGTGGATCCCAGTAACCATACGAGGCACCCTAGGCTCTATAAATATACTAAAAAATTGATTTTGAATAATAAATATTAGTCTTTAAAATGGATAAATTTTAAACATATTCAGTGAAGATATAGTACTTATGGGCAGCTCTGAATGTGGATGAGTTCTCTATCCTCCGATCGAATCGAAGGTGCCGCAAGCTGAGCAGGTCCTCTACCATGCTGCTAACTCTAAGAGTTGGGCACTACTCCGTGTGACTATGGGATCACTGGTGACCCCACGGCATCCGAACCTAAGAGTATCAAGACACCATGAAGAATGTTATATTAGATAATAAAGGACAAAATAACATAAAAGAGAATATCTAAAGTATTAGAGTTTACTAGGTGGTATGTGTGCCGCAGAACCATGCAAGCTGGTAGTATGAGAGCTCTCTCCTTAGTTGTGATGGCTCTGGCTTTGAAAAAATATGATATATAATCTCTAAAAATAAAAATAAATAGATTCATGGATTAATTATATAATTATGGATGGCAATGCAAGATTTAAAATAATGCAGCCTTCATTACAAAATTATGCTTTTTTGATACATCAAATGTACGTATGCCATTGGACCATAAGAATTTCAGCTCATCAATAAGAGATCTTATATATGCATCAATGCTTCTACTAGGATGTCGTGGTCTAGGAATGACTAATATAAGAAAGATGTTATGTTCTTTCATGCACATCTCAGGCGATAGATTATATGGAGTAATAAAAGCTGGCCAACATGAATAAAAGGCAGTTACATGACTGAACGGTGTAAATCCATCCATAGATAGATCCAGTCAGATATTGCATGATTCTTGGGCAAATAAAGGATGGCAAGCATCAAATTCATGCCTCACTATCCGATGGATGACTCATCATATCAGTGTACTTGTGAATTCCTTTTTTGTACCATATTATCTATCCATCAGTACTCTTGGACAAGTAGTGCCTCCAAAGCATAGGAGTGAGGAGAAGGTATCGAAGAACCTTATATAGTATGTCCTTCTGAATTTTTACTTATCTTGCCTTGACTTAAATCGGCTTTCACCGCATACATCACATGAGTTCTTTTATTGGTCCTCTTTGTAGAAAAGCATGCAATCATTATGGCATGCATCTATCTTCTCGTATCCATGCCTAACCCTTTCACCACTATTTTTAAAGCAATAGAAGCTCTTAACAAGCTTCTCATCCTTCAGTAGCATCTTCTTTACTATTGCTACCATTCTATCATAATAATTGACCATCATATTAAACTCGGCATTCAAATTCAACAACTCTAACATAGCTGATAATACAGTGTGTGTTTCACATTCTAGCCATAATGGTTCATCAGCATCTTTTAGCATATGATAGAAATCACTGCACCACCAGCTTTTGAATCATCCTCCATATCCTAGTCAAATTCAGGACCAGCTGTATCTATAACCATGTCTACCATTCTATTTGTATCCCTGTCTTGCTAACTTCTAACCCTTGTAATTGTCTCCCACATCTTCCTGTATAGGTACCAATGCTTGTAGTTTAGCATAAACCTACTCCTATATAAATAAGCAATTATTGTATTTCCTATCAAGCATTTCTTTATTAACACATCTCTTGTAAGGAATAACGAGCCCATCTTTGAACTAAGAGTGCAGCATTCCTAAAAGCATAATCATAGAAGTACTTGACACCCTCCTTACATTCAATAAAAATTATCCCATCGATTACTTGACGGTCCATCCAACTACGATCTATGGCACACTATCTAAGAATTTTACATTTACAAATAAAAGATAAAATCCTTATCAAATATTTTATTATTTAAAAAAGCTTACATAATAAATGTATCCTATCATCAACTAATAGATATAGAAGGTCCTATCCCATTTAAGAATTATATTAATTCTATAGATCAATTACAATAATCGAATGATACGTAATAGGAGTTGAAAAAAAATTTAATAGCATTTTTTTGTAGTTCTTCCCACACGACTGAAGACGTGCGAGAACTATAGAAAGATACTATCTAAAATTTCTCTTGATTCCTCAACATACCATTTGATTATGGTAATTACCTATAAAATTAATTATAATTTCTAAATTATCCAAATTAGACAGTCAATTGACCAATATACATAATTCTTCTATCTATAAAAATATATATAAATATATAGATATTGCAAAATATGTACACTAATCAAAAGATAGATCTATTGTTATATGCAATCCAATATTTTTAAAATTTTTACAATACTGGCCACCACCAAGTAGATGAGTGGGCTGGAGCCGGTCTGCCAGCGATGGCCCAACCTCGAACCCCTACCATCGAAGGTAGTAGGGCTACTCTTGCTAGAAAGCTTTTCGAAGTGGTTCCACCTTTCGAGAATAATATTAATTTTAATAATAATATTAATAATATTATTAATTTAGATTAATTAAATATTATTAATTTAAAAATTAATTTAACTAAATTTAATTAAATATTATTAATATAATTTAAATATTAAATCTAATTTAACTAAATCATATAAATATTAATTTAAAAAATTAAAAAAATTAAAATAATGGTATTTGATGATCGCTATGCAGCAGTCATTGTCGCCATCGCTAATACTCACCAAACCCATATAGAGGTGGTGCTGGTACGATAAGAGATGACACTACGACATGGAGGCAATGCTATGCAGCAGGAGACGGTGCTGCATGGTAGGAGAAGAAGGTAGGCCAGGGCTTGGAGCTCGAGGAGGAGGTCGATGGCTCAGAAATCCAGATTCGATGGTGAGAAAAAGAGGGGACTGAAGGTAGTTGGGAGGAGGCAAGCCGAGGGCTTAGGAGAGGCAGCCAGAGGCCCAAGGAGGTGGGAGGTAGTTGGGTTCTCACGATCGAGGGCTTGGGGAGGCAGGAGATGGTCGAAGGCTCGTGGCTAGGGGCTCAAGGATGCAGAAGGCGATCGAGGACTCATGATTGAGGGCTCAAGGAGGTAGGAGGTGGCTGAAGTCTCGAAGAGATGGCTGGGGGCTCGAAGAGGTGGCTGGGTGCTTGGGTACGTCAGACCTAGCAGCATGCTGGGGGAAAATAGGGATCGGAGGACCAAAGTTAGGGGAAAGAGGGGAGTGGTGGGGAAAAGAAGGAAAGTAAAAAATTTAGAAATTGGGCGGGGGGTAGATTTAGGATAAGTATTAGCGATGGTTAAGAAACTATCGCTAGAGTTATTGCTAATAGGAATACTAACTATTAGCAACAACTAAGCTTCCATCGCTAAGATAAAAATGGTTATTAGAGATGGTAATTTTGTTGTCTCTAATTCCATTGCTAATACCCATTATTAGCGATGGCGAAAAAAGCCATCGCTAATGTCTGTCACTAATATTCTATTTCTTGTAGGGTGTGTTGATGGATTGACATTGCATGATTTTTGATTAATTGGTGCTTAATTATAGATATTATATTGAATAAGAAAAAAACATGGTTGAATATAATTGATGGGGTGTGGGTGGCATTTAAGTAAGTCGGTCATGCAAGAAATATGGTATATATGTTTGTGTGTGACTCTCTCTCTAGTTGCATTGAATTTATCTTGCATTCATAGTGCTTCACTTTAATAGTCTTTACAAAGTAGCATATACTTGCTTAAATTTTTTGAAAATCCAATTTACTTCCCCCCTCTTGGGTTGTCTAGTTGGGAAATAATTAACAAAAAGAGTATCATATGGGTATATTAGCTTAAGTCGATGCTTCTCCTAATAGTTTAAGCTTTTATATTATGAGTCCATGACATAAGACTCACCAACCAACAAAAAGTACAACTACAAAGTTAATAGATGATTGTGTTAAAAGAGCTAATATAGTCTTAATTTTCAAAATAAAAATTATTGGAGGCCAATCCATAACCAAAAAATGGACACCATCCCGAATCTCGATCTTTATCATTTAGTGCTACTTATTTTGAAAGCCTGAAGCATTTCTCTCCAAGCAAGTCATTTAATTTATTGGGAAAATGATGCAGGAGGATCATCAGCCTCAATATGGACTATTTTAGCCACTATGACTTAAAATCGATGTAGATGATCATTTAGGCCACTCTAAGTATTGTTGACTTAAAGATTGATTTTGATGATGACAAAAAATTTTGAGTATAATTTTTTATATTACTAATATTATTTTTGAGGAATGTGTAGTTTAAATTTTAAGTGCTTCATAATGCTCTAAGTGATTATCATCAATTAAATTGAGTACCACCAATCAAGAGATCATTGAAGAAAAACTATACTTGACATATCTTTAAAAAAGATGGTTAATGAGAGTTAAATCAAGTTTAGAAAGTAAGTCTAGCCTGCAAATAAATTCAAAAAAAAAAGCTACTAAAAATCTTATGGCATGCTTGGCACGGAACTTAGTCGACTAAGCCAGGAGTTAGTCGACTCAATCTTAGAGAAAAAAGAAGACAAAAAGCATAGAAAGATCAAAATTTAGGATCCAAGAAACTTAGTCGACTAAGTCAGAAAGTTAGTTGACTTAGTCTCAGAGAATAGCAGTAGGATAGAAAGGTAGATTTTCAAGCTTTGTCCACTTAGCAGACTAAGTCAGATTGAGCAGACTAAGACTTAGTCAACTTAGAAAAACTTAGTCGACTAAGTTTACTATAACTGCTAGTTTTTTAGAACTATACTTTTTCAGTCCCAATTTTTTTTCAATGGTTATTTTCTTATTTCTAACAGCTAGATCACTTCTGAAGACCTCCAAAATGAATTAAAATAGTAAAAACCTTAAAGATATATAAGAAAATATTTTAACCACTAAAGAGAAGTTTTTTTGAGAGTTTTATTGAATATTCATTGAAGAAAGCCAAAGGAGTGAGCTGAAAAGAGAAGAGAAGGAGTTGATTTAAAAGTTAACCTTTATCCTTCCATTACAAATTATCCTCAAGAAAGTGAGAGCAAGAGTGAATTCAAGTAAGAAAGCAATTAAGTCAAGAATCAAGAAATCTCATGATTACTCAAGTATTCAAGAAGAAGTCAAGTATTCAACTATCATTATTCGGACTTCTTTTGATTCTTCAAAAAAATTTTATTTTTCTAAACTTAATAAAATCAATCGAGATTGATTGTTAGCCTAAAGAAAAATAATCTTATATGATTTTGGTTGGTGATCCAGGAAAAACCAACTGGGTTGATTATGAGCCCAAAAAATAATCATTGTAAAGGTTGTAATTGGTGTGCCTAGATCAAAACCAATCAGATTAGATTGTGAATCCAAAAAAATCAATTAGTTGAATTCTTAAGTGGTCACTTGGGGAGTGGACGTAGGTGCCGAGTTTGGTGCCAAACCACTATAAAAGCTTGGTGTTGATCATTGTATTATTTATATTGCTTTCATTCTATACTTGTTTATCATATTTTTTTACCAAGCACACAACTTCAAAATTCAGCATAATTAGAGTTTAAATTTTTAAACATCTAATTCACCCCCGATCTTGGGTAGCCATCCTTGAGCAATAATTGATATCAGAGCAGCTACTCTAATATTTTATTGTTGACCTAGCGGTCAAAGAGTAAAAGATCATGGTAATCCAAATAAAATTTTTGCTTAATAAAGATTATTCTATTGATAAACCCCCACTGCTTAATGGATCTAATTATACCTATTGAATAATTAGGATGAAAATTTTTATACAAGCATGTGACTATAGTCTATGGAGGATCATAGTTGATGGCTCACACAGTCCCTAAAGCATTAAAAGAGCATGACAAAGAAATAATTCCAATTAAATTCTAAATCCATGAATATACTTTGTTGCTCATTAGATATAAATGAATTTAACTTGATTTCTTCTTGTATTGCAGCAAAAGAAGCATGAAAAAAATTAAAATGAACCTTTGAGGGAGCAAATGAAAGAGAGGAATTAAACTCCTAAGAAGAGAAGGAAGCTCATCCCAATTTTAGTCTCGTAGCTCATAAGAATGAAAAGAAGAAGAAGAATAAGAAACAAAGTAAATAAGAAAGCTTCAATTAAGAGGGAGCAAAGCAAAGAAAAGGAAGACAAACGAGAAGAGTAAAAAGTAGATAAATCATGCTTGATGGATAAAGAGGAAAAATGTATTGCAAATTCTTGTCTCGTGGCCAAATGATAATGAGGTAAATATTAACAACTCTTTCGATTTTAGCTTTAATGAATTATATAAAGATTTTAATGATTTAATGATTGAATTAAAAAATATAAAGCCAAAGGATAAAGAGCTTAAAAAGTCTAATCTTCTTTTGGATGATGAAAAGAGTAAATTATTAAATGAAAAAGAAGATATCTTAAAAAAAAAAACTTAAGTTAAAGAGAAAGAAGAACTTCTCAAATAAAAAAAATCTTTAGTTGAAGAAAAGAATAAACTCTTAATTAAAAAAGAGGATTTCATGAAAGAAAATAATTCATTTGCTGAAGAAAAAAAAAGTCATTTAAATTCTGAAAAATCTCTCATGAAAGAAAACTCAAAATTAAGAAAAGAGATTGAGATATTGAAGCTAATTGCTGAAAACTTCGAATTTAGTTTTGAAAAGCTTCAATCAATGATAAAAAATCAAAAATCTATTTTCCATAAAGCTGAGACTAGTTTTAATCCCTTAAGAAAATAAAAATTTATCAAAAATATATTTGAAAAAGCTTTAACTAAAAATTATTCTATTAAATGCCTTAAATGTAACAAAGTAGGTCATAAAATTTTAGAATATAATTTTAAAAAAATTGGCCATACTTTAGTTAAGCAAATTTGGATTTCTAAAGAAATCTTGAGCACTAACTCCAATGAACACAAGAATGCTTGGGTACCAAAAATTATAAACTGATTTATATAGGTACACCGAGGATCCAATGGAATAAAATTTTTTTTTTTTTAATGGATGCCTTGAAAATGAAAATGGATGGATGATGTTATTTGGTATGTGGACCAATGAGCACAAGTGCCAGAGATGGATATGTCTACTTCATCACTTTCACAGATGATCTATCCAGATATGGATATGTCTATCTGATAAAACATAAGTTGGATTCTTTTGAAATATTCAAATGATTCTAAAGTGAAGTAGAAAAATAAATTGGAAAGAGTATTAAAACTCTTCGGTCTGACTAAGGAGGAGAATACCTTTCTAGTGAGTTTCTCATATATCTAGGAGAGAATGAAATTCTCTCCCAATAGACTCTTCCTAGAACACCACAGTATAATGGTGTGTCTGAAAGGAGGAATTAGACTTTGTTAGACATTATCTGATCCATAATGAAATTTGCCAACTTGCCGATATCCTTCTAGGGATATGTACTCGAATTGGCTTGTTATCTATTAAATAATGATTTCAAGTAAGTCTGTAGTTAAAACTCCATATGAGATATGGAGTAGGACATAAGGTCTATACTCTTCACACCTTAGGGTTTGGGGTTGCCCGGCCTTATATCAAATGGTTAGCATACAGATAAACTTGGATCCTAGGTCTGATAAGTGTGTGTTTATAGGATACCCCAAGAAGAGATCTAAGGATTACTTATTTCTATCATTGCTTGAATGAACAAAAGATGTTCGTCAGTCTTAGGATAATCTTTTAGAAAAAAGAGTTTCTTGATGAAGGAACTTGTTGCCTCTAAAAATTAAACTTGATGAAAGTTCAATAGGTAGAAAAATCCAACACAGTATGTTGAACCTAAATCAAATTTGATCAGATCAAATCCAAAGCCTAGTGTACCCACACCATTAAGGTGATCCGATAGAGTTACCGCGCCAATTGAATAGATACTATGGTTTCTTGGTCCGAGGATGGTGATCCTCATCAAACTCGATGAAGAACGATGAGGAATCCAATCACCTATATGGATGCTATGTAAAGATCCAATTTCGAGAAATGGCTTGAGGCCATGAAATTCAAAATGGATTCCATGAAGGTCAATGATGTATGGACATTAGTTGAACCCACCTGAAGGGATTAAATCCATTAGGTGTAAATGGGTCTTCAAGAAGGAAGAAAGAGATGCAGATGAAAAGATGGAGACCTATAAAGCCCATCTGATTGCCAAAGGGATATCGTCAATATTATGGTATTGACTATGACGAGACGTTCTTCCCTATGGCAATGCTCAAATCCATTCGGATTATGCTTGCGATAGCTATCCATCTTGGACTTATGAGATCTGGTAGATGGATGTGAAGACAACTTTCCTAAATGGAGAGCTGAACTGAAGAAGTGTATACATGATACAACCTGAAGAATTTACATCCACAGATGAGTCCAAGGTATACAAGCTTCAGAGATCCATTTATGGATTGAAGCAGGCATCTCGGAGTTGGAACATGCATTTTGGTAAAGTGATCAAAACGTATGGCTTTGTTAAGAATAGGAGAAGAATCCTTGCATTTATAAGTGGACAAATGGTTTGACAGTTGATATTTCTTATCTTGTACGTGGATGATATTCTCTTAATCGGGAATGACATCTCCACACTACAAGAAATAAAAGTCTGGTTGTCATCACAGTTTTCTATGAAGGACTTGGGTGAAGCATCCTACATCCCAGGGATGAAAATCTATAGGGATAGATCTAAAAGGATGCTTGGTATATCCCAGTCCACATACATAAAAACTGTACTGAAGAGGTTCAACATGGAGAATTCTAAAAAGAACTATCTCTCGATAGGCCAAAAAATTTTTCTCTCTAAGAAGGATTGTCCGACAACTCTTGAAGAGAGAGAGCATATGAGTAGAATTTCGTATGCTTTGGTAGTAGGATCTATTATTTATGCAATGACATATATGAGACCAAACGTGGCATACTCACTAGGAGTAGTGAGTAGATACCAGTCTGATCCTGGAGAAAATCACTGAAAGATGGTTAAAACCATCCTTAAGTATTTGAGAAATACTAAGAACTAATGGTTGATTTATGATGAGTCAAATCTAAAACTTGTGGAGTTTATAGACTCCAGCTTTCAATCTGACCATGATGATAGTAAAAGTATGTTAGGATATATTTTTACTCTAAATGGTGAAGCCATCTACTGAAAAAGTTTCAAGCAGCATACAATGGCTTACTCTATTTGCGAAGCTGAGTACATGGCAGCATTAGATGCATCAGAAAAAGTTGTATGGCTGAGGAAGTTCATCACCGAGCTCGGAGTAGCACCCTCCATTGATGGTTCAGTCTTGCTCTACTGCGACAGCACTGGCGCCATAGCTTAAGTAAAGGAATCGAAGGTACACCAGCGGACAAAGCACATTCTATGCTGCTTTCAATTGGTCCGTGAGATTGTGGATCGTGGTGATGTTGACCTTTAGAAGATCGATGAAAAAAAGAATCTAGCCGATCCCTTTACTAAAGTCCTGGCAATCAAGAAGTTCGACAACCATAAGTCAAAGATGGGTATTAGATACTGTATCGAGTGGCTTTAGGATAAGTGAAAGTTATTGAAAATTATGTCCCAATGCCAATCGTCAGTCTGTTGACGGTTGAGCTATTTTATAATTATAATTAATTTATTAATTAATAAAAATATTTTGGCATCTTTTTCATCATAAGTTTATATCTTCTAATGAACTTCATTGTTGTGATGAAGTCCTTAGGACTGTTTAATTTTGATAAAAAGAGGATTTATCAATTACTCCTTAAATTTGTTCACGACTAAATGACAGGCTGTTAATTAGGATAACAACGTCTATCGAGCATAAGTCGCTATATGTCATATAGGTTGATTGTCCTCTTAACCAAGGAGTGTGGAGATATTGGTATGCCATACAGGAGAGATGCATGGATACATCATCATTGAACGTGACCAACTTCAGAGCATTCTGCTGTCGAGAATGTCTCTGATGGGATATAGGTATAAGTATCCCTTAGACCTGAGATCACCTCAGTGACTTGCAAGCAACTCACTGTGCTTTGGTATCGAACTAATTGAATTTCTAATTCAGCAATGGAAGGCTTTTGGGTACAGTCAAGTACTTGTAAAGTCAGAGTGTGATCAAGATAGAATTGACCACTCCAAGAGTTGGAGAAAAATGTATCACTATATTTGAATATAGCAAAATCTTGGTCAGGATAATCCATCAGATGGATTTGATATTTTGAAATATAATGTGGATAACTTGATCAGAGTTGACAGTTGAACTCTGAAATATCCTACGAGCATTATGGTCAAGGGGATGAATTATACAGAAACTATATCTGTATGGGTTCTGAGGATAGTGTTCTACATCTTCGACCTATCCGACCGTTGGGTATCATTACTAGATGATCACTTTGATTGATATAAAAATTTATTTTTATACTACTGACTTAGGTTCAGACCTATGAGGTCACACACATTAGAGCTTATGATCTGATCAGATGGTTGATCAACGATTAAGAATCATTCTAGGGTTAAACAATCAATACGATTGATGTTTAACCTAGTGCAAGTGTTGCAGGAGGATTGATTAGTAATTAAATTATTAATTAACTTAATTTAATTAATCCAATAGACTGAGATTAAGTCTAATTAAATATAATTTAATTAAATTTTATTTGGGCTTGATTGGATCAAGTTCAATAGGTTTATTGGATAAGCCAAGTGCAAGGAAGAACTGGTCCTAGTCTAACTAGGAGTTAGATTAATCCAATTTTCTAATTTAATTAGAAAATAAATTAGAATTAAATCTAATTTAATCTAATTTAATTAAGTTCTTAAATGGATTAGGGTCTTATTTAATTAGGTTGGTTTAATCTTGATTTTATTTGGTTAAAAAATCTTGTTTGACCAAGTCAAAATAGGAGTCCTAGTATGACTAGGACTCCCTATCACTTGCACCACTAAATCCTTACGCCCATGCTCTTTTTGTTTTGTTTCTTACATAAAAATTCTCCACTTCCATGGCTTCTCATGCCCTCTTTCTCTCCTCCTTTTTTCGTAAGGCAATTTGTTGGAAGACCAAGTCAAAAGAGGAGTTAGTTTTGCTTAGGATTCTATGAGATAGAATCCTTATTGACCGAAACATCTTTCCTTGAGTGCCGCCTCCTCTTTTAATTAATTATTCTCTTATTTCATGAAAATAATCTCCTTTTTTATGTACCCTCTCTTTTTGGTCCATGCTAATAATTATGGACGAGGCACCCAAGAGTTGGGCACCCCAACAACTTCCCATATTTGGATATTCTTAGTCTAGGATTTTGATCTAACTTGGACTCTTCTTTTTTTTTCTATTTATTGGATGAATTTTATTCTAATTTTTTCATAAAATATAGAGCTTTGGGAGAGGTTTGGGGTGTGCAAAAATCAGAGAAAGAGGGTCTTTGGACATGGGGGTTCCATAGATACTAAACTAGGTGTCTAGGTGAGAGAAAAGAGAAGAAGAAGAGGGTCTTCTTCTTAGGCTGTTTTATCTTCAATCTTTCCTCTTTTTCTTTGAGTTTTTTCTAAGAGAGTCTCAGATCAGTAAACTCTCAACTTTCTTCTCATATTTTGAAGAGTCTAAATTTCGAAGAAGGGAGCATCGGATCGACCGTCGAAGAAGGATCAGCATAGTACTAGCATGCTGTGCTGATTTCCTGCATCGAACTTTAGATCAGAGATCGTAGGCTCGTGTGGATGACTCCTAGAGGTCGAATGCATGTGCGGCTTATGACTTCATCCTTAAGCCCGAATCAGCAAATTAGACCATCTAACTTGCTTAGGTAACAGATCTGATCTATTAACTTCATACCTGCATTTGATGTAGTGTAGATCTAGGTTGATTTGATCAACCTTTTATTTTTTTATTTGATTTTAATTTTTAATTTAATATCATGCCTTGATCATATAATAGATCTAAGATCTAGATATTTACATATTTATTTAAATAAATATTTGATTTATTTAAGTCTTTCGCTTCAAGATCTTGAAAAATTTTTAAGATCTACCTATAAAATTCTAGATCTGGTTTCTTTACACATGAGGCTACAACACAAATTGGAGATTTATCGAATGAAGATCTGCTTAAAGTGCTAGCTTCTTACGAATCCCTTCTGATGGTTAATCAAAAATTATTCTTCAGATCTCTTGGATACTCCAAGAGATGAAGAATAAGAGGAGAATTAAAAGAGAGATCCAACCCTTGGACCTCCCTAAAATTAGAAATAAAATATATTAAAAAAGATCCTAAGAGAAGACAAATCTTCTCTTTCAGGACATCAACGATTGATATCCTGAAAACATCTTTATGCTTGGACAAGGGAAGACTTTCTCTCCTAGGCATTTTTCATATTTTCAGATCTTACACTCTCTGATTTTTCTCATAGAAAAATCTTACAAAAATATGGAGAAGAAGAATTCTCAAAGAAATCCTAAGAGAAGACCTTCTTCTCTTCTTTTTCTCTCATCAGGACATGATCTAATTATGTCCAAAATTGATCATCCTACGTTCCCAACACCTTGGAGCATAGATCCCCATGCCCTCTTCCTCTCTCTCTCTCATTAGAATTTTTATCATATAAAAATCATGAAAGAAAAATGAGAAAATAAACCTTGAAAGAAAACTATGAGAGAAGACTTTCTTTCTTACCTTTGTCTTCATCAAGAGATAAACCTTTCATGTCTTAATGAAAATTTTTTCTCCAAGGATGTAGGCACTCCAGAACCACCACACCCTCTCTCTCTTTTTCTTTTGGTTTTACCATGGAATAATCAGGAGTTTTTTATGCCTAAAACAATTAGAAGGAGGTGTCCTATAATAATAGGAAGACTAGGACAAAATGACCTAGTCAAACAAGGAAACAAGGAAGAGATTGGGAGGAGTCCAACTCTTGGACGGCTCCCCACATTTTTTGTGCATGGAGAGAAGGAAACCATCACCCAAAGAGAGAGAGGAAAAAGAGTGACAAACAATAAGGGTGGGCATGGGTTTATTCCCATAGAGAGAGGAGGAGAGTTTTAACAAATTAAAACTCTTAATTTAGTTTGACTCATTCAAACTAACTTCCAAATAAGACCAAGTCAAAATTTGTATCCAAATTAACCAGAATATAGGGCATGGGAAAATCAATCTTAGGCATGAGAAATCTCATAAAAAAAATCTAGGAAATAAAATTAGTGGGCATGGAGATTATTTGCGTAAGGAAAGGAAAATAAGGGATCCTAGTCTAACTTAGGATTCTCATGTATTGACTAGGTCAAACCAATTTTTAATCCTAATTAAAATAGAATTAGTGCAAGCCTAATTATGGATGATCCTAGTCCAACTAGAAATCCAAATTAAGTTAGGTTTAAATCATATTTAAATCTGATTTAAATCCTAACTCAATTAGGAATTAGGTGCACTCAAATCCTAGTCCAACTAGAAATTATTTTTTCTTGCAATTGGCTTATCTAATAAACTAATTAAACTTAATCTAATTAAATCTAAAACTAATTTTAATTGAATCTAATTTGAATTAGAGTTGATCTCAGTCTGATTGCTTAATCAGATTGAGCTAATTAGCAATCCAATTAATAATTGATCCTCCTATAACATTTGCATTAGGTTAAACATCATATGCATTGAATGTTTGACCTTAGAACAATTCTCAATCATTGATTAATCATCTGATCTGATTACAATCTCTAATATGTGTAACCCCATAGGTTCGAACCTAAGTAGGTAGCATAGAAACTAATTTCTATACCAATCGAAGTAACCATCTAGCAATGATTTCCAACGTTCTGATAGGTCGAATGTATGCAAAAAAACATTCTTAGAACCCTGGTACATGATTAACATATAATTCATTTTTTTGACTAATAATGCTCAAGATGACTTCGAGTCTACTGTCAACACTCATACAAGTCATCTCTATTGTGTCTCAAAATTTCACAAATCTCGTGACTCCTCACGAGGATTACCCAGGCCTAGATTTTGTTAAATTAAAATACAATGAGACATTTTCTTCCTGAAGCTAATCAGGAGTGGTTAATCCCATTGTGACTCATACACCGACTTTACAAATACTCGACTATATCTAGAAATCTTTTGAATCTATATTAGAAATACAGACAGTCCAGCATTAAAATATAGTGAGTTGCTTGCAAGTTATCGTAGTGATCTCAAGTCAGAGGGATACTTATACCCATTGATCTTAGCTAGCTACTCTTAATAGTAGAGTGCTATACTGATCACGTTCAGTGCAGATGTACTCCTATATCTCACGTGGATGCCATACCAATGTCTCCACACCACTTAGTTATGAGGATAATTAACGCATATGGCATACAACGATCTACACTCGATAAGTTATTGCCCTTATTAATAACTTATCATTTGATCGTGAACAGTTTAAGTACCATCCGATAAATCCTTCTTTATCGATTAATTGTAGTTCTAAGATCTTCATCACAATTTAAAAGTTCATTTAAGAAAGATAGAACTTCTATGATGAACCAGTCAAATAACTATTATTATTAGATAATTCATATACTAATTTCAATCATCTATGATTTAGATGATTGGCTTTAGGACATATTTTCCAACAACTTTCACTTGGACTAAAGCCAATCAGAATGATATCAAATATCCTATTTTTCACTTGAGTTTGTAGAACTCCTTAGTTTCGAGGTCTTGGCAAATGGATCGGTCAAGTTCTTCATTTCCATTGATCTTTCAAAAATTGACGTCATCTTGATCTAAAATCAAAGGTGGTAGTGATGCAGAATATTCTGGTCCTTCGATTTTTTAGTCTGAGCTATGGCTCTAGTGCTATGATAGGACTGGACCATCAGTGGAGGATACCACTTCTAATCTTGTAATGAATATCAGTAACTACATAGCTTACATGGCAGCATCATATACCATGATGTACTCTATATCACTAACTGAATAGGCTACAGTATCTTACTTGGAACCTTTCTAGTAGATTGCTCCTGCAATTAGGGTATGATCCAACATTCTCTTGCTATCATCTTATTTGACTGAAATAAAAACATCCACATGTTTTAAGTTAGTATTTTCATATTTGAGTCACTAGATCTTAGTATTTTTCAAATACTTAGGGATTGTCTATAGAATCTTTTAGTGGTTCTTACTTAGATCAGACTGGTATCTACTCACTATCATTAGCAAGTATACCATATCTAATTTTGAACATGTAGAAATTAGATAATAGCCAAACCTTTATTCCTTGCAATGCTGGAATGCCATTTTCGATTAAGAGAATTTCATCTATAGACAACATAAGGAATAACACTATAGAACATTTTGCCCACTTACAAATGTAGGATTTATCTTTATTCATAACAAAGATATATGTTCAAAACGTATGTTCCAAAACTGAGATAATAGCCAAATAGGCTTTACAGATCTTTACCTTCCTGTCTGTGCTACTCTTATCCTTTTGAAAATTCATTCACACCTAATGAATTTTATCCCTTTAGGTGAATCTTCTAGTGTCCACACACTATTGATTTTCATGGACTTCAATTTGGATTATGTGGCTCCAAGCCACTTCTCAGAGTCAGACCATTGCATTGCATCTTTATAGGTGATCGAATCTTTATTGTTCTGATCAAGCTCAATAAGATCGCCATCCCGAACCTAGATACTGAAGTATCTATTCGGCTAACGCAGTACTCTATCGAATCTCCTTAAAGGTGCCACTTTAATGGATTCCAGGTTTGATTTGATCAAATCTAGTTCTATAGGTTTACTAGATTATGTCGGTTCTTTTCTACCAGTCAAACTTTTCTTAGGTATCAGTTCCTTCTCTAAGAAGCTTCTTTCCAAAAGGAATGTCCTACTGCTGATGAACATCTTATGTTCTTCATCATGGTATAATTAATAACCCTTTAACACCTATTGGATCAGGATCCAAGTTTATCCATGTACAAACCTATGACATAGGCTGCTCAACCCTAAACCCAAAGATAAGAGAGTTTAGGTCTATGTTCGATCCATATCCCATATGGAGTCTTTACAACAGATTTACTTGATGTATTTTCAGAGTAAAACTAGTAGTCACAAGAGCACAACCCTAAAACAGGTACACAAGTGAACCCTATTATGGATTGAATCATATCCAACAAGATTCAATTTCACCTTTCAGATGCACTGTGTTTTAAAAAAGAATTTATTGAGAGAGAATCCTATTCTCTTTTAGATATGTCATAAACTTACTGAGTAAGTATTCACCTATTCGATCTGATCGAAGAGTTTCAATATCATTTTTAGTTTATTTTTTTATTTTATTATTAAATCATTTGAATATTTTAAATGATTCAAGCTAGACGCACTTATGTTTGGATAGATCGTCTATAATGAAATATTAATATCTTTCTTAAGCACTTAAGTTTATAGGTCCACATATATCATAATGTATGAGACTTAGAATTTTATCGACTCCATCTTTTTTAGTAAAAGATGACTTTATCATCTTTTTAAGAAGACAAGACTCACAGGTTATCAATCATTCATAACCATTGATGTCGAGTTTTTCACTCAAGCTAATCTGTTTATCCTATTCTTGTCAAGATGACTAAGCCTATAATGCCAAATGTAGACATCCATGATATAATCTAACTTGAGTGTTTATTAAATATGTACATTACACTTAATAGGCTGTATAAATATTAAATATTATTTTTTTATTATCCATATATTATTGTAAGATTATTCATAATAATATCATAATAATATTTTTTATTAATAAATGATAACCATCTTTGACCAAAAGGCCAATAGAGATCATATTTATCATAAATGATGGACAATGATAATAATCATTCAAAATGACATCTTTTAAAAATAAGCTCGATAATTTCTAAAGCTAGGATTGGAACAAGACTTCTATCTCTAGCATTCAGATATTTCTCATCATTTTTAAATATTCTACTTACTTAAAATTCTTGCAATAGATTGCATAGAACTACCGATATCCCATACCCAGGTAGTAGAATTATACATAGAAAAATTTCAAAGTGTTATCATATAACATCCTTGATAAGCAACTCTAGCTCTTTTCTTTTGCTCAGCCTATTATGATCAAGAAAAATATAATAATTCTTCTTCCTATGATCCTTTTTCTAATAGTAGAAGCACTATGCCTAATTTGGATCAATATTGGACTAATTATTTTGATTGGGCTTAGAAGCCTCAATACGAACCAATTCATATTGATGAACTAAATTCAACTTTCAATACTAATTATTGAAGTTGGATTCTATAAGTCATCACTATCTAATAATGATTGGAGTAACTAGGGTTTAGTCTTAGTCTATGAAAAAAGAAAATATAGACCTAATGTATATGAATTATTTTAAGCCTAGAGACTTGAACTTTAGTCTTAAGATTCTTGCACTATTTTGTCCAAGTGTCCAGGGTTAACTGTTGACCAATATCCAAAACTAAAAGATGATAGGTGACAGAAATTGGCAGGTAGTATCTTAAAATCATCTAATGAATTAAGACAATCCTTTTTTGACCTAAAGAAGCTCTAGTCAGACTAGGATAAGGTCTCCGAATAAGCCTAAAAAAATTTGGCTCAACCGAGATGAACTAGAATAATTATAGAAGGAGAATATTAGGCTCAATCATGTGCTAGCATGACTTTCTTGAACCAAAATGGATCCAATCCGAATCAACTGAACTGGGTTAGCCCAATTGATGACATCTAGATCCAAATTCTTATTTGTATGATCCAGTTAGGTTCAATTTTGTATGGTAATGATATATGTCACAATCTCCATCATCGATATCATCAAAATACCTTTCGATGGATCAAAACTTTTCTAATTCATATAATTAGAATGATTGATCATCAAGATCATTCTAGTTGCTTCCAAAATCCACCAGTGATACCAAGCAGTATATGGTGGCAAGCCATCAAAATCAAAATGAACCTCTCAGTGCAGCTACTTGTGTGATTAGGTTCTTCTATCTTGAGCCTCGACAGGATTAGGATTAAGGTGAACTCATCAAACCCAACATCCATCATTTGAATTAATCATTCGATTCGAGTCTGATGTAAAACTCTAATAGAAACTTTTTCTATTATCTTTATACAACCATGGCCATAGGCTTATGGACTCAATCTAATGATTATCATAGGGCTACTCCTCATCTACCGAGGCAGATAGATCTTCTATTGGTGCAATTCAATTCCTATAATGAACATGCTATAGTCAACATACACCTCAGAATTTTGAATGGCTAGAAGATCGAGTTATGGTGTAGTCAAACTACAACACCCTCAAGGTAAACTGTCGATGCATCTTAGATTAAAGAACTAGACACACCACTACAGCATCGAGTCAGTCATCAACGAGAATGTAGACTTTCTTATGACTGCTCGAGGTGGTCACGCTCAGTGCTCTCATTCTCTAACGAGTATCTATACTCTCGCTCTAGTGTCTTCATACTGTAGACTTAAGACTCATATATCCTAAGAAAGCGATCATACACCAACCTTCTAGATTGATCATCATCCTCGTGATGATCCTATGGTTAAGAGCAATTTATGAGTTAATTATAAAAATTCATATCTTAAATTTTTAACTCTTGAAAATATGAATTATCATTTTATTAACTCAAAGGATGTATCACAGACACTTTAAATACACACTATGATGGAAAATAATTTTTTTATTAATTTATAGTCAAAATTATAAAATTACTCTTAGAAGTGTATTATAAGTGTTTAGCCAATCTGGCTTTTAGGACATAAATCTAACAAACTCCCATTTGAGCTAAAGCTAATTGGCTATAAATCTAAGTACCAACTTCTCAAGATGGACTTCGATCTTCTGTTGGCTTAATGGCTTTATCAGTAGGTCAGCCGTATTGTCTGTAGTGTCAACTCTCTTGACCTCGACGTATCCCTTTTTGAGATAATCATGGATAAGGTGGTATCGTCGCTCATGTGCTTAGATTTTTGATGAGACCTTGGCTCCTTAGCTAAGGCTATGACACCATTATTATCACAGTACAGAGGGACGACATCTGATGGCATTACTTCGAGCTCTGTGGCAAACTTCTTATACTAGAATGCTTTCTTTGCAGCTTCCAACGTAGTAATGTATTCTGCTTCCATGGTAGAATTTGCTATCATCATCTGCTTGAAACTCTTTTAGCTAATAGCTCCACCATTACGTATAAACATACTTTCAGATATCGACTTTCGATCATTTATGTCGGACATAAAAACTGAGTCTGTATGCCTCTGGACTTGGAGTACTCCATTACCCAAGACTAGAAATATATCCTTAGTTTTTCTCAAGTACTTAAGAATACATTTTATAGAAGTCCAGTGCTCTTCGCTTGGATTCAATTGATACCTACTCGTGACACTCATAGCATGGGTAATATTAGATTGTGTACATAGCATGGCATACATAAGGCTTTCTATTGCCGAAGCATAAGGGATCTTGCTCATGCATTCAATCTCCTCAGGTGTGCTAGGGCACATTTTCTTGAAGAGATGAATGCCATGTCTAAAGATTACTAAACCTCTTTTGGAGTTTTTCATGCTAAAACTCTTTAGCACCTCCTCTATATACATCTTCTACGAGAGACCCAGCATCCTATTTGGTCTATTTCTATAGAACTTAATTCTTAGAATAAAGGATGCTTCTCCTAAGTTTTTCATAAAGAACTCCTTAGACAACCATATTTTGACTGTAGTCAACATGAAAATATCATTTTCAATTAGGAGGATACCATCCACATATAGTACGAGAAAGACAATAGCGCTTCTGATCTTTTTGAAAATACAGGATTTCTTCTCATTTTTGATAAAATCAAATGATTTGATTACATCATTAAAATAAGCATTCCAGCTCTGAGATGCTTGCTTAAGTTTATATATGGACCTTTGCAACTTGCAAACCTTATGATCACCATCACTGGATGTGAAATCAAATGCTGTTCCATATAGATATCTTCCTCAAGATATCCATTTAAAAATACCATTTTCATATTCATTTACTATATTTCATAATCCAAATAGGCTGCAACAGCAAGCAATGTGCGGAAGGATTTGAGCATGGCTATCTTGATAGTCAATGCCTTCATGCTGACTATACCCTTGCGCTACAAGCCTTGCTTTGAATGTTTCTACATTTCCATCAATACTTATCTTTCTCTTGAAGATTCATTTACATCCATAGGTACTATACCTTCAAATGGATCTACTAAGGTCCAAACTTGGTTTGAATGCATTGTATCAATTTCTGATCTTATTGTCTCTAACTATTTCTCAGAATCGATATCTGATATTACTTCATCATATGTTTTGGGATCCTCACCATGAACCCCATTTTTCGTGCAAAAAATTTTCTCTACATCCTCTTGAATAGTATCCAAGTACCTTTTAGGAGGTCAAAAAATTCTATTTGATCTACGAGGTGGAGGAGGTAGTATCTATGTTGGCTCTAACTGATTGGATTCTTCAAGTTCTTTAGCTCGTTGCTCATCGGAGATCTTCTTCTCGAGCCTTATCTATCTCCCGATGCCATCATCTTGAATAAACTATTTTTCAAGAAAAATAACATGTCGACTCATCATCATATTATGGTCTTCTGAAAGATAGAAATAATATCTTAAAGATTCTTTAGGATATTCTATAAACTAAGCTCTAAAGGATCTAGACTCTAATTTATCCGTCTGTTGTCTCTTGACATGAGTCGGACAATCCTAAATTTTGAGATGACTCAGACTTGATTTCTTACCATGTCATATCTCATATGATATGATAGAAATAGTTTTAGAGAAAATCCTATTCAGTAGATATATTATAATCATCAGACTATGTCTCCAAAAAAACTCAGGAAGGTCCATGAAACTCATCATGGATCGGACCATATCTAATAAGGTCCGATTTCTCTATTTTGAAATTCTGTTGAGTTGAGGCATTTTAGGTGAAGTTCATTATGAGACTATGCCATTATCTTTAAGATGGTCTAGGAATTTTCTACTAAGATATTCACCTCCTCGATCTGATCAAAGTACCTTAATAGATTTTCTTATTTATTTTTCTACTTCGAGTCTGAATTCTTTGAACTTTTCAAAAATTTCAGACTTATGTCATATTAAATACACATACCCGTACTGAGACAGATGATCGGTAAAGGTTATGAAGTAGACATAGTTGCCCCTAGCTTGCACATCAAATGGGCCGCACACAATAGGTATACTAGGGCATGTAGGTCTATGGCCTTTTCCCCATATCCTGCAAAAGGAAGCTTGGTCATTTTGCCATGAAGGCATGATTCACAAATCGAAGATGACTTGGAAGTTAACAGACTTAATAATCTAAATTTTTTTAATTTATTAATTCTATTTTCAGCTATATGACCTAGCCTAAGGTGCCAAAGATATCTATCGTTTAGACTATCCCTAGATCGCTTTGATCCTACAGCATTCACGCTTTGCTCAATATTTAAAATAGAAACAACAACATGTAACTGATAGAGATCATTTATAAGCAAACCACTTATAATTTTATTTTTTTCATAAAGAATATTATAATGGTCCTTAAGAAAACTAATTACATAGCCTTCCTATGTTAAACATGAAATAGAAATCAAATTTCTACTTGCTGCAGGCACATAAAAACAATCCCTAAGCACTAAATCTAATCTTAATGGTAGTCAAAAAGGATAGATTTCCACGACCACAACAGTAACTCTTGCTATGTTCTCGATGTGTAGGATCATCTCACCATTCCTAAGCCTCTTGCTATCCTCAAGATCCTACATAGAAATGCATAGATGAGCACTAGAATCAGAGTCAAGCACCCAACTAGATGCAGAAAAAATCGTGAGGTTAGATTTTATAACGAGCATACCTCCAGAAGGACCTGCCTCCTTCTTATTCTTCAGCCTGGCCAGCTATAGAGGATAGTTCTATTTTCAGTGGCCATCATTGTTGCAATAAAAATACTTTTTCTTATCAGTGGCCTTCTTATTTGGCTCTGCCTTCTTCTTCTTTCCACCTTCCATCTTCTACTTTTTCATAGACTTTTTTTCTTTCTAAAAGATTTTCTCTTGGAAGAAGTCTATTCCACAGCAAGCACTAAGCCTTTAGAATCTTTCATAGAGAGCTCAGCAGTAACCAGCATGTTCATAAGTTCAGCCAAGGTATTTTAAAGTTTATGCATATGGTAGTTTATAATGAACTGCCCATATGCATTAGTCAAAGACTGCAGAATTATATAAATCTGTAGATTCTGATCTAACTTAACATCGAGCTTCTCAAGCTCTTCTAAGTTCTTGATCATTATTAGACAATGATCTTGGACCAATTGCCCATCATGCATTTGAGCCTTAAAAAGTTTCTTAGTGACTTGATACTTGGCTACGCGACTCTATTCACCAAATAACTCTTGCAGGTGAGTCAATATTTGGTGGCTAGTCTTTATGTCTTCATGTTGGCGCTGGAGCTCAACAGACATCGAGCCCAACATGTAATACCTGATTTTATTATCTTCATCCATCCATTTTTTCATAGATGTTCTCTATTCAATGGATGGATGGGTTGATAAAGTGGGAGGATCTTGTTCCAACACATGAGTCAATTTCTTAGAATGCAAAACTATTTTGAAGTTCTAGAGCCAATCCTTATAGTTGGGTCCGGTCAATCTATGCGTATTTAGGATATGGGCTAGTGGATTGGATGCAGACATTTTCCTACAGAGAGTCAAATTTTTTAATTAGATTTTATAATTAGACTTAACCAATTTATTTAAAAATTTTATTTTTAAATAAATTAGGCTTCCACTATTTATTCAGATCCTTATAATTTTTTGGTGGAGATGCAAAAATCTTCGTGATTATAGATTTCTAGTGGATGGTGTGGTCCCACCGATTGGCTCACCATCTTACCTAACAGTTATTGATGATGGGTTAATCGATGAGTTGACAACTCTTGTCCAATGATTCTCTAATCATGGTACACCTAAATTTGGTTTCTAATTCATGAAGCTCACCATGTCCGGAATATTATTCTACTCCTTAGTTAAGTTAGACCCACCATTTGCAAGAATTAGATTTTTGATTGGATCCCTCACCGTATCTAAAATATTGAGCCCAATCCATCCTCCAACCTATAGCATCCAATGCCTAATAGACATGGTTGCATCTTTCTGATGCAATTAAACCACTGTATCCAGCTAAGAACAATCAATGCTAGAAAGGGCCCGCACATCTATAATGGTAGAAGATCTTAGGCTTAATATTTTTTTAGTAAGATTTAATTTAGATCTCTTTAAACTTGACTTGACTTAGTCATAATAATTATGACTAATCTAGTGGCATGGGTTGGCTCGAATTGTTAGCCACCTTAAATCAGAACTGGGTTGACTCAAATGGCCAGGTAAGTGAGATCGATGGAAGGGATATGCCATTAACTCGATAAGAACGTATTTAGATCAAGTAGCTCTTAATTAAAAATTAGTTGATCATATCTGCCAGACTTATCTTAGATACCAAATTATCAAATTAGAATCAATCGGATTAGCCTACAATCCAGGCTCGAACTGTAGAGCTAAATCAAGTCTTGACTTGATCGAGTCACATCTCAATGTGATTCGACCTTGATCCAAACTTAATCCTATTAAGCTGGTCAAATCTAAGCTTTCTTTGATCTCACCTAACTAACTCTTGATTCGATTTGATCAATCGTTAGACCTAATTGAGCTACCTAAGCTCGAACTCAATTTTATGAAGATGTCTTAGATCTAAAATTTATAATTTTAGATCTAATTAATTTCATAATCTTAATTCTTAATTAAGTTTAGGTTCATGAATAAAATATGTAATAAAATTCTAGGATTTTAGGATCTAAAATTTTATAGAAAATAAGTTCTGATTTTTTATTAAGGATGAATGCACAGCATTCCTACATATCATAAGAACATTCCATCGAATGGGAGGAGAGGGCCTTTAAACCCTACCTTTTTCTTATGACCGGATGGCCAAGGGGAATGTCTTAATCAAAAATATAATTTTTACTACAAAATAAGTTAGATCTAAATCATATATCACATATATAATTAATGATCTAACCTATACATACCTTGCATACATCTTATGTATCATAACTCAATCAACCATGTATGATTTTAGATCTGATATATCACATATTATATCTAAAAATATAATTTTAAATTGATCACATCAAAATAAAACTATTCTAGATAGTTTATAGAATTATTCTATAACTAGTCTAAGCATGCATCTTTCATATCTCATATGAATAAATTAAAAATTAAAAACTCTATTTTTTATTTTTTAGATCTGATTATAATTTTTATAATATTAAAAAAATAAAAATAAAATATATCTAAAATTATATTTAATCAAATTAACAACATAATTACTCTAGATTACATATAGAACTATTCTATTCCTAGTCTAGTCATGCATCTCATACACTATAGATCTAAATTATATAATTTTTAATTTTTTGATTTTAGATCTAATCATATTTGATATGATATCTAAAATTTTTTAATATTAGATCATAAATAAAAATTAAATTAAATCTAAAATAGATCTGAAGAACTGCTAACGCAACTTTGATACCAGTTGAAGGAAAATCAATATTTTTTGCCGTAAGATCGTCCAAATCTGATCAGATCTGAGGTAGACTTTTCTAAAAAAAAAATTTACCATCCAATAAAATCTAAAATTTCTCAAATTTGATTGAGGTGATCTAATATTAAATATAAAAATTAATTCTAAATGAGAAACATCTCATGTACCTGATTAAGATAATCTGATTATCCTGACGATGATCCTGATGCTCCTGATGTTCTTAATTGAGCCACACACATGCTTGGCCTCTACCAGAGTCTACTCAAGTAGGATCTGGAGGTTTTCTCCTTCTGAATCAAGACTCTAAAGATCACTGGATCTGATCTAGAAGCTCTTCAAAAACTTCTTTGATGAAGCAGCAGTCTTCTCTTTCAATAGTGCTGCCTTCTACCTGATCTAGGTGCTAATGCTCCTTGGATGGCTCTTAGACTTGTGCCCAACTCCTTGGGCATGGAAAGGGGAGAGAGAGGATTAGAGGAAGGCATGGAAGAGAGGAGGCCAGTCTTGTGGCATGGAGAAAAGGGAGAAGCACTAGAACTCTAAGCACAGATAGGGTTTAAATAGATCCTACTGCACCATGCTGTGCCACATCACCTCAACCAATCAGAGGTCTTTATTTAATTAGATCTAAATCTGATTGGTGAGGTGATGTCATCTGATCAAATTAGATAAGAGTCCCTCAAAAATGCACTAAAGTGGCACCAAAACTAGATAAACCCAGCGAGTTTTGTGCCTAAGAGTCCAACTCAATCATATGTCCTTGGATATCCATCTGTATGGGACTCCTCCTTTTATCCACATGGGGTGCATGCCTAGGGTGGCATGCACCCTATCTCTTTCCTTTTTTAGTAGAGAGATAAGAGTCCTAGGTGCTCTCTAATGGGTGCATGCCACATGGCCCTTATCCAAGTATCCTGGGTCAACTATTGACCAATGTCCAAAACTAGAAAATGGTAGGTGATAGAAATTGGCAGGTGGTATCTTAAAATTATCTAATGAATTAAGACAATCCTTTTCTGATCTAGACAAACTCCAGTCAGACTAAGAGAAGGTCTCTAAGTAAGTCAAAATAAAATTGGCTCAGTTGAGATGAACCAGAATGATTACAAAAAGAGAATGTTAGGCTCAATCATGTGCTAGCACGACTTTCTTGAACCTAATTGGATCCAATCTAAATCAACTAAACTGGGTTAGTCCAATTGATGACATCTAGATCCAAATCTTTGTTTGTGTGATTCAGTTAGGTTCAGTTCTATATGATAATGAGATATGTCACGATCTCCATCATCAACATCATCAAAATATATTTCGATGGACCAGAACTTTTCTGATTCATATAATTATAATGATCGATCATCAAGATCATTTTAATTACTCCCAAAATCTATCAGTGACACCTAGCAGTATATGGTGGCAAGGCATCAGAATCAAAAATGAATCTTTCGGTGCAGCACTTGTGTGATTAGGTTCTTCTATCTTGAGCCCTAAGAGGATTAGGATTAAGGTCAACTCATCAAACCCAATATCTGTCATATGAATTAATCACTCAATTCGAGTCTGATATGAAATCTTAATAGAAACTCTTTCTATCATCTTCATACTACCATGGCCATGGGCTTAAGGACTCAATCTAATGATTATCATAGGGCTATTCCTCATCTACTGAGGTAGATAGATTTTCTATTGGTGTAATCCAATTCCTACAATGAACATGCTATAGCCAACATATACCTCAAGATTCTGAATGATTAGGAGATCAAGTTATGATGTAGTCAAACTATAACATCCTCAAGGTGAACTATCATGCACCTTAGGTTAAAGAATTAGACACAACATTGCAGCATCAAGCCAGTCATCAACGAAAAGGTAGACTTTCTTATAACTGCTCGAGGTGGTCACATTCAGTATCCTCGTTCTTTAACAAGTACCTATACTCTCATTTTAGTGTCTTCACACTGTAGACTTAAAACTCATGTATTCTAAGAAAGTGATCATACACCAATCTTTTAGATCGATCATCATTCTCGTGATGATCCTACGGTCAAGAGCAATTTATGAGTTAATTATAAAAATTTATCTTAAATTTTCAACTCTTGAAAATATGAATTATCATTCCATTAACTCAAAGAATGTATCACAGATACTTTAAATATATGCTATGATAAAAAAATAATTCTTTTATTAATTTATAGTAAAATTTATAAAATTGCTCTTAGAAGTGTATTACAAGTATTTAGCCAATCTAGCTTCTAGGGCACACATCTAACATTAGGTTTGATCAATTTTTTAACTAAGTTCAAATTTAATCTAACCCTATGTCTAATCTAGTTTAAGGACCTGATCAAAGCTAACCCATTATCCTTTAATCCATATTTTATAAAATTATCTTAAGATCTTTAAATTATAAATCTAGTTTCTAAACAATCACTTAATTTTAAATTAAGTTCAAAGCTTATGGGTTTGGATTTATGGAACCTCAGAACTAATTTTTGATTTGATCATTTAAAATATTTTTAAATTATAAATAGTTTACATTGAATCATATTCAATATATGGTTTTAGATCTAATTTATTTTAATATTTTGATCATGTCCTAGGATTTTAAATCTAGGATTTTGTAGAAAGTAAGTTCTCAATTTAACTTCTATAAAATAAATTTGTCATACATATACATTCTAAATTCAAAATAAAAATTACATATCAACATATACAATAAGAAGATCTAGATCTAAACATAAAATACATCATATAGATCGGATCATAAATTATTTAAAATTAAATTTAAAATCTAAAAATAAATCATAAATTACTTTATATTTTATCTAACATATTTATGATTTAGGTTATTTGGGTCAGTACATACTAGGACAAGCTCTTCACTGTAAGAAGTAAACCTTACAGCAGGACAACCTTATAGCAATATGTGCGATCTTTAGAGTTTTATTTTTTAAATTTAATTTAATATAAATATGATCATATTATAAATGAACCTAGATGCTCTGATACCACTGATGAAAAATATACAGGATTTCATGCATAAATTTTAAAACTTTTTTGAAATATAACGTAATGAAAGTTATAAATTAAACCATTTAATCTATAAATGCATGTAATCTAATTACTAAACCCTACATATAGGACCTATAACATATCATAGTGCATTCATAAATTTGAAAATAAAAGCTTTGGTATTGATCAAATCAATATCCTAAATCTATAACAGTTCTAGATCTAAATCCTAGATCGTATATAGGTCAAGAAGAGATCAGATCTCTTAACTTCACATGGGTCAAGAATTTCATAGTTAATTTTTATTATTGCCTTCGAAGTCGCACATATGTCCAACCTCTACAGTAGGTCCACATGAGGCTGCAACACAAATCGAAGGTTCGTCGAGCAAAGATTCGCTCGAAGTACTAGCTTCTTGTAGGTCCCTCCTGATGGTTAATCAAAAATTATTCTTCAGATCTCTTGGATACTTCAAGAGATGAAGAATAAGAGGAGAATTAAGAAAGAAATCCAACCCTCAGACCTTCCTAAAATCAGAAATAAAATATATTAGAAAAGATCCTAAGAGAAGATAAATCTTCTCTTTCAGGATATCAATGATTGATGTCCTGAAAACATCTTTATGCTAGGACAAGGGGAGACCTTCTTTCCAAGACTTTTTCTATGTTTTTAGGCTTATACTCACGTTGTATCTGATCACATGGGGAGGCATATGTTGTTAGATATATGTGCCCTAGAAGCCAGAATTGGCTGACACTTGTAATACACTTCTAGGGGCAAAATTGTAATTTTGACTATAATTAATAAATGGGTTATTTTCTATCACACATGTGTATTTAGTGTCTGTGATACATCCTTTGAGTTAATGGTAATGATAATTCATATTTTCAAGAGTTGAAAATTTAAGACATGAATAATCATTATTAACTCATAAACAGCTCCCGACCATAGGATCATCACGAGGATGGTGATTGATCCGGAAGGTTGGTGTACGATCGCTTCTCTTTAGTAGATGAGTCTTGAGTCTACGGTGTGGAGACACCGGAGCGAGAGTACAGGTACTCGTTAGAGAACGAGGGCACTGAGCGTGACCACCTCGAGTAGTCATTAGGGAGTCTACCTTCTCGTCAATGACTGACTCGATGCTGCAGTAGTGTGTCTGGTTCTTTGACCTGAGATGCATCGGCAGTTCACCTTGAGGGTGTTATAGTTTGACTACACCATTACTCGGTCTCCTAGCCATATGGAACCCTGAGGTGTATGTTGGCTATGACATGTTCATTGTAGGAACTGGATTGCATCAAGATGGGATCTATCTACCTCGGTGGTAGAGGAGTAGCCCTATGATGATCATGAGAATCAAGTCCTGAAGCCCATGGCCATGGCAGAGTGAAATAATAGAAAGAGTTTCTATTTAGATTTTCACATTGGACTCGAATCGAATGATTACATCATATGACAGAGACTAGGGTTTGACGAGTTCACCTTAACCCTAATCTGATCGGGGCTCAAGATAGAAGAACTGAATCACACAGGTAGCTGCACCAAGAGGTTCGCATTCAGCTCTGATGGGTTGCCACCATATACTGCTAGGTGTCACTGGTGGATTTTGGGAGCAATTAGAATGATTTAGATGATCGATCATTCTAGCTGTTCGAATCAGAAGAGTTCTGATCCATCGAAAGGAGTTTCGATGATGTCGATGATAGAGATCATGACATATCCCATTACCATACAGAACTGAACCTAACTGGGTCACACAAACAAGGGTTTGAATCTGGTGATCATCAATTGAACTGAATCTAGTTCAATTGATCTGAATGAGATTCAATTAGGTTCAAGGAAATCGTGCTAGCACTCGATTGAACCTAACGTTCTTCTTTTGCTATCATAAATAAGTCGTCCTGTCTGAGCCAAAGGAGTTTGTGCTCAAACAGAAGTCTTCTTATGGTCTGACTGGAGGTTGTCCAAGTCAGAATAGGTTGTCTTATTTGTAAGACATTACCTGCCAATTTTTGGTCACCTGCCATTTCTTGTTCTTTGACTTTGGTCAAAAGTCTACCTTTGACTGGTCAAACGTTGACCATTGACCCTTTGACTTTTGACCACATGTCATGCACCTATTGGAGAGCTGGTGGGGGCTTGTCCCCCTGCCAGAACCTGGCAAGGAGATGGGCGCACGCCAAGGGTGGCGTGAGCCCAAGTAAGGAGGCGCCTATGGAGTCCTTGTTGGACAAGGACTCCATCTCCCTTTAGGATTCCAATGAGAGTTCTTCTAAGAATCCAGTTTGACTGGTCCAAGGCACTCTCCAAGTAGGAATCCAGGGGACTCTAATCCCACCAATCAGATTTAGATCTGATTTCACAAAGGGTTGTGATTGGTTGGGAGGAAGATGACTTGGATCACGCTTAGTCTATATAAGAGACCCAGCGCCCAAGTGAAAAAATAATCAAGAAATAATCAAGAAGCAATCTTCCCACGCCCCAAGGCTGCCTCTCTCCCCTTTCTCCACGCCATACTCTCATTCTCCCCTTGCTCTCCACGTCCAAAAGTGTTTTGGATTTGGATTGGTGCGATTTAGATCAAGAAAAGGAGATCAAAAGCAAGAAGGCTGCGCTGCTGCGAAGAACGACTGCAGATCTTCAAAAGGAGTTTTGAAGATCCTCCAGATCAGATCCAGATCTGATTTTTGGAGGCGTGATAGAGAAGAAGAGGATCTCCAGATCCAGCCCGAGTGGATACCGGTAGAGGCCAGGCGCTTGCGTGGCTTGATCCAGAACCTTCCGCTGCAAACAGGATCATCAACAGGGTAATAGGATTACCCTATTCAGGTAAATTGAATGTGATTTAATTTATCCTTTTCATTTAATTTTTATTAAATAAATAAGAATCAGATCTGAAGCATCCCTGATCTGATACAGATCTAAGAGAAAAAATTTTTGAAATATATCTCTTGATCTGATCAGATCTGAACGAACCTGGTCAGGGAAATCAGGATTTCCCTTCAAGTGGTATCAGAGCCATGGTTCTAAAAATAGTTTAGATCTGATTTTTAATTTTATTTTAATTAAAAATAACGTGATTTCAGATGTCACATGAGATGTGATCAGATCTGAAATCAGGAAAAATTAAAATTAAATGATTTGGATCTAAGAACATGAAGATATGCATGACTAGTTCTAGTAATAGAATAGTTCTATAGAATAGTTTTGCATGTCTTTGATTTAATATGATTAAATCATATTTTAGATCTTCTTATTTACTGTTTTCTGATATTATAAGTGTTATAATAACATCTGATAAACAGCAAATAAAAATTATTTAATTTTAAATATCATATGAGATATGATAGATGCATGACTAGACTAGTTGTAGAATAGTTCTACATAATTGTCTAGATTAGAATTTATTTTGATTAGATCAATTTAAATCTAATTTTTCAGATTATTATGTGATAATTTAGATCTGAAAACATGCATGATTATGATACATGAGATGTATGCAAAATATGCCATGGTTAGATCTAAATTTGTATATGAGATATATGATATAGATCTATAACTGTTTTGTAGTATTGAATGTTTATTGAATGTTCCTGATTAAGGCGTTCCCCTTGGCCGTCCGGTCATAAGAACGAAGAAGGGTTTAAAGGCCCTCTCTTCCCATTCGATGGGGTGTTCTTATGATGTGTAGGGGTGCTGCGCGTTCGTCCTTAATCAGAAACCCAAAACTTACTTTCTGCAAAACCCTAGATCCTGAAACCCTAGGATTTATTGTGCATATTTTGTTTATGAACCCTACTTAATTAAGAATTAAGTTTATGGAATATTAATTAGGTCTAAAATTGAGAATTTCAGATCTAAGACATATTCATAATACTGGGTTCGGGCTTGGGTAGCTCAATTAGGTCTAAGCGGTTGATCAAACCGAATCAAGAGTTGGTTAGATGGGATCAACAATGCTTAAATTGACCAGCCTAATAGGATTAAGTCTGGGTCAAGATCGAGTCACGATCAAGCAAGACCTAATTAGGCTCAGAGGTTAGAGTCTGGATTGTAGGCTAACCCAATTGGTTCTGACTCAACAATTTGGTGTCTAAGGTAAGTTTGGCACAGACGACCGACTGGTTTTTAATTGGAAGCTACTCGACCTGAATGCGTTCTTGTACGAGTTAATGGCATATTCCTTCCACCGGTCTCACTTACCTGGCCATATCTGTTGACACAGTTCTGATCTGAGGTGGTCAATAATCCGAGCTGAACCCATGCCACTAGGTTAGTCATAATTGTTATGACTAAGCCAAGTCTAGTTTAATGAGACCTGAATCAATTCTCCCTAAGAAAAGATTAAGTCTGAGGTCTTCCACCATTGTAGATGTGCGGGCCCTTCCCGGGGTTGATTGTTCTCGGCTGGATACAGTGGCTCAGTTGCACCGGGAAGACGCAACCATGTCTATTAGGCATTGGATGCTATGGGCTGGAGGATGAGTTGGGCTCAATATTCCGGATACGGTGAGAGACTCCAATTAGGAACCCAGTCTATGCAAATGGTGGGTCTGACTTAACTAAGGAGTGGATCAATATTCCGGATACGGTGAGATTCATGAATTAGAGACCAAGTTTGGGTGCACCATGATTAGAGAATCATTGAACAAGAGTTGTTCACTCATTGGCTAACCCATCACCAATAACTGTTAGGTGAGGTGATGAGTCAGTTGGTGAGACCGCACCACCCACTAGAAATCATCAATCGCGGAGATTTTCGCATCTCTACAGAGGGAGTGTAGGGATCCGAGAAAATAGTGGGAGCTAATTTGTTTAAAAATAAAATCCCTAAACAAATTGGTCAAGTCAAAATTACAGTATCTAACTAGAATCTTTGACTCTCTACAGGAAAATGTCTGCGTCCAACCCACTGGCACGTATCCTAGACACACATAGACTGACTGGACCCAATTATAAAGATTGGCTCAGGAACTACAAAATTGTTTTGGGTTCCGAGAAGTTAACACATGTTTTGGACCAGGACCCTCCCACCTTACCAGCTCGTCCATCCACTGAACAGAGAGCGTCTCTGGAAAAATGGATTGACGAAGACAATAAGGCCAGATACTACATGTTGGGCTCGATGTCTGATGAGCTCCAGCGCCAACATGAAGATATCGGGACTGCTCGCCAAATGTTGGCTCACCTGCAGGAGATGTTTGGTGAACAGAGTCGCGCAGCCAAATATCAAGTCACGAAACGACTTTTTAAGGCTAAGATGCGTGATGGGCAGTCAGTCCAAGATCACTGTCTGACAATGATCAAGGACATGGAAGAGCTTGAGAAGCTCGGTGTGAAGTTGGACTTGGACTTGCAGAATGATATTATTCTGCAATCCTTGACTGATGCATATGGGCAATTCATCATGAATTACCACATGCATAAACTTCAAAATTCCTTGGCCGAGTTGATGAATATGCTGGTTACCGCTGAGCTTTCTATGAAAGGTTCTAAAGGCTCAGTTCTTGCTATGGAACGGACTTCTTCCAAAAGAAAGTCTTATGGAAAGAAAAAGAAGTCTGTGAAAAAGCAAAAGGTAGAAGGATCAAAGAAGAAGAAGGCAGAACCGAAGAAAAAGGTCGATGGCAAAGGAAAGTGTTTCCATTGCAACAGCGACGGCCATTGGAAGCGGAACTGCCCTACTTACCTGGCCACCCTGAAAGAACAAGAAGGAAGGTCCTTCTGGAGGTATGCTCGTTATTGAGTCTAACCTTACGGTTTCTTCTGCATCCAGTTGGGTGCTTGACTCTGGATTCTAGTGCTCATCCTATGCACTTCTATGCAGGGTCTTGAGGATAGCAGGAGGCTGAGGGATGGAGACATGATCCTACGCGTCGGTAATGGAGCAAGAGTTGCTGCAGTAGCCGTGGGAACATACCCTCTTCGATTACCATCTGGTTTAGACTTAGTTTTGAAAGACTGTTATTTTGTGCCTGCAGCTAGCAGGAATTTGATTTCTGTTTCATGCTTAGCACAAGAAGGTTATGTGATCACCTTCTTTAAGGACCATTGTAACATTCTTTATGAAAGAAATAAAATTGCAAATGGTTTCCTTATTAATGGTCTTTATCAGCTACATATTGATGTACCTGTTCTAACTATCGAGCAAAACGTGAATGCCAAACGACCTAGGGATAGTCCAAACGACAGATATCTATGGCACCTGAGATTAGGTCATATAGCAGAAGATAGGATCAACAAATTGGAGAAAAATGGGCTATTGAGTCCATTGACTTCCGAGTCATATCCAACTTGTGAATCTTGTCTTCAAGGCAAAATGACTAAACTCCCTTTTGTTGGACATGGGGAGAGGGCCACAGATCTCCTTGCCCTAGTACATACTGATGTGTGCGGCCCATTTGATGTGCCGGCTAGAGGCAATTTTGTCTACTTCATTACCTTTACCGATGATCTGTCTAGGTATGGGTATGTGTATCTTATGAGACACAAGTCTGAAGCTTTTGAAAAGTTCAAAGAATTCAGACATGAAGTAGAAAAACAAACTGGAAAACCCATTAAGGTTCTTCGATCAGATCGAGGAGGTGAATACCTTAGCCGGGAATTCCTAGACTATCTTAAGGAAAATGGCATAGTCTCTCAATGGACTCCACCAGGAACACCTCAACTCAACGGGGTTTCAGAACGGAGAAATCGGACTCTATTGGATATGGTTCGATCCATGATGAGCTTCACAGACCTCCCAGATTTTCTTTGGGGACATTCATTATTAACTTCAATTTATCTACTGAATAGGGTTCCCTCTAAAACCGTTCCTACCACACCGTATGAGATATGGCACGGTAAGAAACCAAGTCTGAGTCATCTCAGAATTTGGGGTTGTCCGGCTCATGTCAAAAGACAACAAGCGGACAAGTTAGAGTTTAGGTCCTTTAGAGCTCGATTCATAGGATATCCTAAAGAGTCATTAGGATACTATTTCTACATTCCAGAAGACCACAATGTGATTGTGAGTCGACATGCCATATTTCTTGAAAAATAGTTTATTCAAGATAGTGGCATTGGAAAGCAGATTAAGCTTGATGAGAAAGTCTCACAAGCAGAAAGAGCTAAGGACCAAGTGGAACCAAATCAGGTTGAGCCAATAAGAACACTACCTCCTCCACCTCGTAGATCGGAAAGAGTTTCCCGTCCCCCTGAAAGATACTTAGGTATTATTTCAGAGGATGTAGAGGAAATGTTCCTCATAGGTAATGGTGCTCATGGTGATGATCCCAAAACCTACAACGAGGCGATATCAGATATCGACTCCGAGAAATGGCTTGAGGCAATGAAGTCAGAGATCGACTCGATGCACTCAAACCAAGTCTGGACCTTGGTAGATCCACCAGAAGGTATAGTACCTATTGGGTGTAAATGGATCTTCAAGAGAAAGATTGGTGCAGATGGGAATGTGGAGACATTCAAGGCTAGACTAGTGGCAAAAGGTTATAGTCAACGTGAAGGCATTGACTATCAGGATACCTTTTCCCCAGTGGCTATGCTAAAATCCATCCGCACATTGCTTGCTGTTGCAGCCTATTTCGATTATGAAATATGGCAAATGGACGTGAAAACGGCATTCCTAAATGGATATCTTGAGGAAGATATCTATATGGAACAGCCACTAGGTTTCACATCCAGTGATACTGATCACAAGGTTTGCAAGCTGCAAAGGTCCATATATGGACTTAAGCAAGCATCTCGGAGCTGGAACACTCGTTTCAATGATGTGATCAAAAAGTTTGGTTTCATCAAAAACGAAGAGGAACCATGTGTTTTCAAAAGGGTCAGTGGGAGCGCTGTTGTCTTCCTCGTATTGTACGTGGATGACATCCTCCTTATTGGGAATGATATTCCCATGTTGACATCAGTCAAGATGTGGTTGTCTAAGGAATTCTCCATGAAAGACCTAGGTGAAGCATCCTTTATTCTAGGAATTAAGGTCTATAGGGATAGACCGAATAGGATGCTAGGACTTTCACAGAAGATGTACATAGAGGAAGTACTAAAGAGGTTTAGTATGGAAAACTCTAAGAGGGGATTAATACCCTTCAGACATGGTATTCATCTTTCCAAGAAGATGTGCCCCAGCACACCTGAGGAAATAGAACGCATGAGCAAGATCCCTTATGCTTCTGCAATAGGGAGCCTCATGTATGCCATGCTATGTACACGACCTGATATAGCCCATGCTGTGAGTGTCACAAGCAGATATCAGTCAAATCCAGGTGAAGAACACTGGACTTCTGTGAAATGTATCCTTAAGTACTTGAGAAGAACTAAGGATATGATGTTGGTCTTTGGTAATGGAGAACTCCTGGTCCAGGGATACACAGACTCGGACTTCATGTCCGATATAGATGATCGAAAGTCGACATCTGGAAGTCTGTTTGTGTGCAATGGTGGAGCTGTCAGCTGGAAGAGTTCCAAGCAAACTGTGATAGCAGATTCCACCATGGAAGCAGAATATATAGCTGCATCAGAGGCTGCAAAGGAAGCGTTCTGGTACAAGAAGTTTGCTGCAGAAATTGGAGTAATGCCATCAGATGCCATTCCTCTTTACTGCGACAACAATGGCGCCATAGCCCTTGCTAAGGAGCCGAGGTCTCACCAGAAGTCCAAGCACATTGAGCGGCGATATCATCTCATCCGCGATTACCTTGAGAAAGGTTACGTTGAGGTCAAGAGAGTCAACTCCACAGATAATGTGGCAGACCCACTTACAAAGCCGTTGGGCCAGCAGAAGATCGAAGCCCACCTTGAGAAGATGGGACTTAGACTTGTAGCCAATTGGCTTTAGGACAAGTGGGAGATTGTTAGATATATGTGCCCTAGAAGCCAGAATTGGCTGACACTTGTAATACACTTCTAGGGGCAAAATTGTAATTTTGACTATAATTAATAAAATGGGTTATTTTCTATCACACATGTGTATTTAGTGTCTGTGATACATCCTTTGAGTTAATGGTAATGATAATTCATATTTTCAAGAGTTGAAAATTTAAGACATGAATAATCATTATTAACTCATAAAAGCTCCCGACCATAGGATCATCACGAGGATGGTGATTGATCCGGAAGGTTGGTGTACGATCGCTTCTCTTTAGTAGATGAGTCTTGAGTCTACGGTGTGGAGACACCGGAGCGAGAGTACAGGTACTCGTTAGAGAACGAGGGCACTGAGCGTGACCACCTCGAGTAGTCATTAGGGAGTCTACCTTCTCGTCAATGACTGACTCGATGCTGCAGTAGTGTGTCTGGTTCTTTGACCTGAGATGCATCGGCAGTTCACCTTGAGGGTGTTATAGTTTGACTACACCATTACTCGGTCTCCTAGCCATATGGAACCCTGAGGTGTATGTTGGCTATGACATGTTCATTGTAGGAACTGGATTGCATCAAGATGGGATCTATCTACCTCGGTGGTAGAGGAGTAGCCCTATGATGATCATGAGAATCAAGTCCTGAAGCCCATGGCCATGGCAGAGTGAAATAATAGAAAGAGTTTCTATTTAGATTTTCACATTGGACTCGAATCGAATGATTACATCATATGACAGAGACTAGGGTTTGACGAGTTCACCTTAACCCTAATCTGATCGGGGCTCAAGATAGAAGAACTGAATCACACAGGTAGCTGCACCAAGAGGTTCGCATTCAGCTCTGATGGGTTGCCACCATATACTGCTAGGTGTCACTGGTGGATTTTGGGAGCAATTAGAATGATTTAGATGATCGATCATTCTAGCTGTTCGAATCAGAAGAGTTCTGATCCATCGAAAGGAGTTTCGATGATGTCGATGATAGAGATCATGACATATCCCATTACCATACAGAACTGAACCTAACTGGGTCACACAAACAAGGGTTTGAATCTGGTGATCATCAATTGAACTGAATCTAGTTCAATTGATCTGAATGAGATTCAATTAGGTTCAAGGAAATCGTGCTAGCACTCGATTGAACCTAACGTTCTTCTTTTGCTATCATAAATAAGTTGTCCTGTCTGAGCCAAAGGAGTTTGTGCTCAAACAGAGGCCTTCATTATGGTCTGACTGGAGGTTGTCCAAGTCAGAATAGGTTGTCTTATTTGTAAGACATTACCTGCCATTTTTGGTCACCTGCCATTTCTTGTTCTTTGACTTTGGTCAAAAGTCTACCTTTGACTGGTCAAACGTTGACCATTGACCCTTTGACTTTTGACCACATGTCATGCACCTATTGGAGAGCTGGTGGGGGCTTGTCCCCCTGCCAGAACCTGGCAAGGAGAAGGGCGCACGCCAAGGGTGGCGTGAGCCCAAGTAAGGAGGCGCCTAGGAGTCCTTGTTGGACAAGGACTCCATCTCCCTTTAGGATTCCAATGAGAGTTCTTCTAAGAATCCAGTTTGACTGGTCCAAGGCACTCTCCAAGTAGGAATCCAGGGGACTCTAATCCCACCAATCAGATTTAGATCTGATTTCACAAAGGGTTGTGATTGGTTGGGAGGAAGATGACTTGGATCACGCTTAGTCTATATAAGAGACCCAGCGCCCAAGTGAAAAAATAATAATCAAGAAGCAATCTTCCCACGCCCCAAGGCTGCCTCTCTCCCCTTTCTCCACGCCATACTCTCATTCTCCCCTTGCTCTCCACGTCCAAAAGTGTTTTGGATTTGGATTGGTGCGATTTAGATCAAGAAAAGGAGATCAAAAGCAAGAAGGCTGCGCTGCTGCGAAGAACGACTGCAGATCTTCAAAAGGAGTTTTGAAGATCCTCCAGATCAGATCCAGATCTGATTTTTGGAGGCGTGATAGAGAAGAAGAGGATCTCCAGATCCAGCCCGAGTGGATACCGGTAGAGGCCAGGCGCTTGCGTGGCTTGATCCAGAACCTTCCGCTGCAAACAGGATCATCAACAGGGTAATAGGATTACCCTATTCAGGTAAATTGAATGTGATTTAATTTATCCTTTTCATTTAATTTTTATTAAATAAATAAGAATCAGATCTGAAGCATCCCTGATCTGATACAGATCTAAGAGAAAAATTTTTGAAATATATCTCTTGATCTGATCAGATCTGAACGAACCTGGTCAGGGAAATCAGGATTTCCCTTCAGTACACATCCCTTTTTCAATAAAAAGTTTTGATGCTAATAGAGGGCGAATTACAGAGAAGGAGTTTTGTAGGGGAAACATCACAAAGGAGAAGAAAAGAAAAACGTATACTGGTTTATTTCATATTAAAGGAATTTTAACAAATTAAAATTTTAATTTAGTTTGACTCATTCAAACTAACTTCCAAATAAGACTAAGTTGAATTTGTATCCAAATTAACCAGGATATGGGGCATGAAAAATGAATCTTAGGCATGAGAAATCTCATAAAAAAATTTGGAAATAAAATTAGTGGGCATGGAGATTATTGGCACAAGAAAGAAAATAAGGAAGCCTAGTCTAATTAGGATTCTCATGTATTGGCTAAGTCAAACTAATTTTTAATCCAATTAAAATAGGATTAGTGCAAGCCTAATTATGGATGATCCTAGTCCAACTAGAAATCTAATTAAGTTCAGGTTTAAACCATATTTAAATCTGATTTAAATTCTAACTCAATTAGAAATTAGGTGCACTCAAATCCTAGTCCAACTAGAAATTATTTTTTTTTATAATTGGCTTATCTAATAAATTAATTAAACTTAATCTAATTAAGTCTAAACTAATTCTAATTGAATCTAATTTAATTAGAGTTGATCTCAGTCCGATTGCTTAATCAGATTTAGCTAATTAGCAATCCAATTGCTAATCGATCCTCTTGTAATATTTGCATTAGGTCAAACATCAATCAAATTGAATGTTTGATCTTAGAATGATTCACAATCATCGATTAACCATTTGATCTCATTATAATTTTTCAAAGATTCGAACCTATGTAGGTAGCATAGGAACCAATTTCTATATCAATCGAAGTAACCATCTAGCAATGATTTCCTACGACCGAATAGATCGAATGTATGCTAAGCAACATTCTTAGAACCCTGATTCATGATTATCGTATAATTCATCCTTTTGATCAATAATGCTCAAGATGACTTCGAGTACACTATCAACACTCATACAAGTCATCTCTATTATGTTTTAAAATTTTACAAATCCCGTAACTCCTCATGAGGATTACTTAGGCCTAGATTTTGCTAAATTGAAACACAACGAGACATTCTCTTCCTGAAAGCTAATTAGGAGTGGTCAATCATATCTTGACTCACACACTGACTTTACAAGTACTTGACTATATCCAGAAACCTTTCGAACCTATATTAAAAATATAGGCAGTCCGACACTAAAGTATAGTGAGTTACTTGCAAATCACCATGATGATCTTCAGATCGAAGGGACACTTATATCCATTATCTTAGCTAGCTACTCTTGATAGTAGAGTGCTACATTGATCATGTTCAGTGTAGATATACTCTTACATCTCACTTGGATGTCATACCAGTATCTCCATACCACTTGATTACGAGGACAACCAATACATATGGCATACAGCGACCTACACTCAATAAGTTATTATCCTTGTTAATAACTTATCATTTGATCATGAACAGTTTAAAAACCATCTGATAAATTCTTCTTTATCGATTGATTG
>QRFJ01001911.1:112095-201023 GCA_006176705.1 Cocos nucifera
TGGCCTTATTGTCTTCGTCAATCCATTTTTCCAGAGACGCTCTCTGTTCAGTGGATGGACGAGCTGGTAAGGTGGGAGGGTCCTGGTCCAAAACATGGGTTAACTTCTTGGAACCCAAAACAATTTTGTAGTTTCCTGAGCCAATCTTTATAATTGGGTCCAGTCAGTCTATGTGTGTCCAGGATACGTGCCTAATGGGTTGGACGCAGACATTTTTCCTGTAGAGAGTCAAAGATTCTAGTTAGATACTGTAATTTTGACTTGACCAATTTATTTAGGATTTTATTTTTAAATAAATTAGCTCCCACTATTTTCTCGGATCCCTACACTCCCTCTGTAGAGATGCGAAAATCTCCACGATTAATGATTTCTAGTGGGTGGTGCGGTCTCACCAACTGACTCATCACCTCACCTAACAGTTATTGGTGATGGGTTAGCCAATGAGTGAACAACTCTTGTTCAATGATTCTCTAATCATGGTGCACCCAAACTTGGTCTCTAATTCATGAATCTCACCGTATCCGGAATATTGATCCACTCCTTAGTTAAGTCAGACCCACCATTTGCATAGACTGGATTCCTAATTGAGTCTCTCACCGTATCCAGAATATTGAGCCCAACTCATCCTCCAGCCCATAGCATCCAATGCCTAATAGACATGGTTGCATCTTTCCCGGTGCAACTGAGCCACTGTATCCAGCCGAGAACAATCAACCCCGGGAAGGGCCCGCACATCTACAATGGTGGAAGACCTCAGACTTAATCTTTTCTTAGGGAGAATTGATTCAGGTCTCATTAAACTAGACTTGTCATAGTCATAACAATTATGACTAACCTAGTGGCATGGGTTAGCTCGGATTATTGACCACCTCAGATCAGAACTGTGTCAACAGATATGGCCAGGTAAGTGAGACCGGTGGAAGGAATATGCCATTAACTCGTACAAGAATGCATTCAGGTCGAGTAGCTTCCAATTAAAAACCAGTCGGTCGTATGTGCCAAACTTACCTTAGACACCAAATTATTGAGTCAGAACCAATTGGGTTAGCCTACAATCCAGACTCTAACCTCTGAGCCTAATTAGGTCTTGCTTGATCGTGACTCGATCTTGACCCAGACTTAATCCTATTAGGCTGGTCAATTTAAGCATTGTTGATCCCATCTAACCAACTCTTGATTCGGTTTGATCAACCGCTTAGACCTAATTGAGCTACCCAAGCCCGAACCCAGTATTATGAATATGTCTTAGATCTAAAATTCTCAATTTTAGACCTAATTAATATTTCATAATCTTAATTCTTAATTAAGTAGGGTTCATAAACAAAATATGCACAATAAATCCTAGGGTTTCAGGATCTAGGGTTTTGCAGAAAGTAAGTTTTGGATTTCTGATTAAGGACGAACACGCAGCACCCCTACACGTCATAAGAACACCCCATCGAATGGGAAGAGAGGGCCTTTAAACCCTTCTTCGTTCTTATGACCGGACGGCCAAGAGGAACGCCTTAATCAGGAACATGCAATACTACAAAACAGTTTTAGATCTATATCATATATCTCATATACAAATTAGATCTAATCATGGCATATTTTGCATACATCTCATGTATCATAATCATGCATGTTTTCAGATCTAAATTATCTCATAATAATCTAAAAAATTAGATTTAAATTGATCTAATCAAAATAAATTCTAATCTAGATAATTATGTAGAACTATTCTACAACTAGTCTAGACATGCATCAATCATATCTCATATGATATTTAAAATTAAATAATTTTTATTTGCTATTTTTTAGATGTTATTATAACACTTATAATATCAAAAAATAGTAAATAAAAGATCTAAAATATGATTTAATCAAATTAAATCAAAACATGCAAGACTATTCTATAGAACTATTCTATTTCTAGAACTAGTCATGCATATCTTCATAATCTTAGATCCAAATCATTTAATTTTAATTTTTCTGATTTCAGATCTGATCACATCTCATGTGACATCTGAAATCACTTTATTTTCTAATTAAAATAAAATTAAAAATCAGATCTAAATACTTTTAGAACCATGGCTCTGATACCAGTTGAAGGGAAATCCTGATTTCCCGGTCCAGGTTCGTTCAGATCTGATCAGATCAAGAGATATATTTCAAAAATTTTTTCTCTTGATCTCAATCAGATCTTGATATTTTAGATCTGATTCTTATTATTTTAATAAATAAAATAAAATAAGATAAATTAAATCAAATTTAATTTACCTGATTTGGGTAATCCTATTACCCTGTTGATGATCCTGATTGCAGCGGAAGGTTCTGGATCTAGCCACGCAAGCGCCTGGCCTCTACCGGTATCCACTCGGGCTGGATCTGGAGATCCTCTTCTTCTCTATCACACCTCCAAAAATCAGATCTGGATCTGATCTGGAGGATCTTCAAAACTCTTTTGAAGATCAGCAGTCGTCCTTTTGCAGCAGCGCAGCCTTCTTGCTTTTGATCGCCTTTCCTTGATCTGGAATCGCACCAACCTAAATCCAAAACACTTTTGGACGTGGAGAGGCAAGGGGAGAAGAGACTATGGCATGGAGGAAGGAGGGAGAAGGCAGCCTTGGGGCATGGAGAATTGATTCATCTATTGAATTAGGGTTGGGCGCAGGGTCTTATTTATAGACCTCTTGTGATCCAACTCCTCTTCTTCCTCAACCAATCACAACCCTTTGTGAAATCAGATCTAAATCTGATTGGTTGGAATAGAGTCCCCTGGATTCCTCCTTAGAGGGCGCCTAAGACCAGTCAAACTGGATTCTTAGTAGAACTCTAATTGGAATCCAAAAGGGAGGTGGAGTCCTTGTCCAACAAGGACTCCTAGGCGCCTCCTACTTGGGCTCACGCCACCCTTGGCGTGCGCCCTTCTCCTTGCCAGGTTCTGGCAGGGGGACAAGGCCCCCACCAGCTCTCCAATAGGTGCATGACATGTGGTCAAAAGTCAAAGGGTCAATGGTCAACGTTTGACCAGTCAAAGGTAGACTTTTGACCAAAGTCAAAGAACAAGAAATGGCAGGTGACCAAAAATGGCAGGTAATGTCTTACAAAATAAGACAACCTTATTCTGACTTGGACAACCTCCAGTCAGACCATATGAAGGCCTCTGATTGAGCACAAACTCCTTTGGCTCAGTCAGGACAACTTATTTATGATAGTAAAAGAAGAACGTTAGGTTCAATCGAGTGCTAGCACGATTTTCCTTGAACCTAATTGAATCTCATTCAGATCAATTGAACTAGATCAGTTCAATTGATGATCACCAGATTCAAACCCTTGTTTGTGTGACCCAGTTAGGTTCAGTTCTGTATGGTAATGGGATATGTCATGATCTCTATCATCGACATCATCGAAACTCCTTTCGATGGATCAGAACTCTTCTGATTCGAACAGCTAGAATGATCGATCATCTAAATCATTCTAATTGCTCCCAAAATCCACCAGTGACACCTAGCAGTATATGGTGGCAACCCATCAGAGCTGAATGCGAACCTCTTGGTGCAGCTACCTGTGTGATTAAGTTCTTCTATCTTGAGCCCCGATCAGATTAGGGTTAAGGTGAACTCGTCAAACCCTAGTCTCTGTCATATGATGTAATCATTCGATTCGAGTCCAATGTGAAAATCTAAATAGAAACTCTTTCTATTATTTCACTCTGCCATGGCCATGGGCTTCTGGACTTGATTCTCATGATCATCATAGGGCTGCTCCTCTACCACCGAGGTAGATAGATTCCATCTTGATGCAATCCAGTTCCTACAATGAACATGCTATAGCCAACATACACCTCAGGGTTCCATATGGCTAGGAGATCGAGTAATGGTGTAGTCAAACTATAACACCCTCAAGGTGAACTGCCGATGCATCTCAGGTCAAAGAACCAGACACACTACTGCAGCATCGAGTCAGTCATTGACGAGAAGGTAGACTTCCCTAATGACTACTCGAGGTGGTCACGCTCAGTGCCCTCGTTCTCTAACGAGTACCTGTACTCTCGCTCCGGTGTCTCCACACCGTAGACTCAAGACTCATCTACTAAAGAGAAGCGATTCGTACACCAACCTTCCGGATCAATCACCATCCTCGTGATGATCCTATGGTCGGGAGCATTTTATGAGTTAATAATGATTATTCATGTCTTAAATTTTCAACTCTTGAAAATATGAATTATCATTACCATTAACTCAAAGGATGTATCACAGACACTAAATACACATATGTGATAGAAAATAACCCATTTTATTGATTATAGTCAAAATTATAATTTTGCCCCTAGAAGTGTATTACAAGTGTCAGCCAATTCTGGCTTCTAGGGCACATATATCTAACACTGAGGTACCGCATAGACTGCAAAAAAAGTCCACCTAATCGATGGGGGTGGTCAGACCTCCGGGCAGTCAGTTTTCGCCAACAGAATGGAGTGCTCGAAATGATCCAACTAGAAGAAGAGGAGCTCAGAGAGATAGGGTCAGAGAGCTTAGCTTAGCGTATCGGAATTTTTTATAGCGGAGCTTGATGGTGACAACTGCAGCCGCGTGCTGGCGGGCTACTCGAGGTTCGGCGGAGTTAGTCTCATGGGATGGTGCCATGTGCGGTGGATTGATGGTGATAGCCATCGCCGCCTGACAGTGGGTCGCTATCGCCTATGGCAGACTGATGGTGATGGCTGTAGAGCTTGCGGCGGACTGATGGTGATGGCTGTAGATAGCTGAATGAAGGGTTGAAGGCCTTCATCGTGTGCCCATTTTGGAGGAGTTTGGGCTCCTGAAGAGGAAGATTGGAGGGAGTCCGGCTCCCACAGGCGTCTGGCTAGAGGTATGCAGCTAAGGCTCGTCCGCTGAAGAGTTCGATCGAGGGGAATCCGAAGCTCGGTTGTTGGAGAGTTCGGCCGGCTGTTGAACTTCGGCTGAAGCTTGGACGCTTAAGAGTTCGGTAGGAGCTCGATCGGCCGAAGTTCGGCGCGGACGACCGTGAGGAGTTCGACCGAGTGACGACTGCTTGAGGAGTTCGGCTGAGGGGGCGACCGCTGAGGAGTTCGGTCGAGGGGCGACTGCTTGGGGAGTTCGGTCGAGGGGGCGATCGTTGAGAGTTCGACCGAAGGGGCGACTGCTTGGAGAGTTCGGCCGAGCGGGCGACCGTTAAGGAGTTCGGCCGAGGGGGCAAACCGTTGAGGAGTTCGGTCGAGGGGCGACTGCTTGGGGAGTTCAGCCGAGGGGGCGACCGCTGAGGGAGTTCGGTCGAGGGACGACTGCTTGGGAAGTTTGACCGAGGAGGCGACCGCTGAGGAGTTTGGGTGCTGGGGGATTCCGTTAAAGCCCGACCGCTTGAAGTCCAAGGAGCTCGGTCGCTAAGTTGTTCGACCGGCTGGAGGGGTTCGGTCTTGACGCTGGGAGCTCGGCAGCTAACTGGTTCGGTCTTGACGCTGGGAGTCTGGAAGAAGCTCGGGCGCTGGGAGTTCGGCTGAAGCCCATCTGTCGAAGCTCTTCTACGGCTACTGATTGCATTAGGCTGGGCATCGAGCTAGACTTCGGCTGGAGCAGGATTTATCCCCAATAGCTGCTATAAGTTGATTTATGGCAGCGGTTAATTATAACTGCTGCCATATATATATTTTTAAAATATTATATAATTTTAAAATTTAATGCTCATCTTCATCATTCATTATTTAAATAATTATTATTAGAGTGTCGTTGCAAAAGATCACCTCAATCCGATGGCCCTAGCTTCATCGATCAAAAAATTTTGATTTCGACGACCATGAACGATGATGCAATGATTTGATAGATGGAGACCTCCAATGGATCCGAAAATCTATAACGATGATCTTGGTGATATTTGTAGCATACTATCAAAGTTTCATTTCAATCGGATATCGTTATCTTGGTCAATTTAGTATAGGTTAGTTTCTCTTGTTAAGAGAAACTGTGCTATTCTCTTAACAAACTTGTGCTATTTGATGTGCTTCTCCACATCAGGTATGGTCATGCAATGCATCATCTGATTATTATTAGTACTTAGTTTATTACGTGTTCATGCAGTTGTTACTATAATTAATAAAGAATCTTAACTTTTTCTATTTTGTGACTCTTTTTGTGTTCAAATGTTTGAAAAACAAGCATATAAACCTATTGATGAGAGAGAGAGAGAGAGAGAGAGAGAGAGAGTATAGTAGATGGGATTAAGTTTCTAAATAAACTAGTCTTTTGGAATAATTTAAAAGACTCATGTGAAGGTATAGCACATAAGGGTCTCGAACTCTAGCATCAAATAATAAGAGTATAATCTTTCAAAACTTCATCCTAGGTTTTGGAGTATTATAATAGATCAAGATATATAAGAATTACCATCCCTTTTTTGCTCTCACCCTAGAGCGACTCCTCACCAAGTTTATCTAGACTTAGAAATAATAACGTTCCTTATTTTCTCCTCTAACTCTTCTCCTAATTTGGATACAAGAACTCCTTTCTTCCTCTCTAGAAAACCCCTAGATGAAGCCCCCAATCTTTTCTTTCTTTCCTTATCACTACAAACATGGAGGAGCCATTTCACTTAAGTGGGGAGCTCCTCGTGGGCTGAACCCAATGCAAAAAATAGGTGCAAAATAATATAAGCCTCGTCATGGGGTTAGACACAAAATACAATAGGGTAATATGAACTCAAGCTTCCTTGAGCTAAACTGTGTAGATCATTTTCTAAAAGAAATGACTACTTAAATTCCATCTAGAAGGGAGGTCTAGAATGCTCATTTTAGTATGAAAAGTTGTGACTTGGAGATTGGTTAGGTACAATTGGCATGCACCAACCTTTTGAATAAAGCAAAGTTTCTAAGATGTTATTAATTGAAGTTAGGTCATCAATTAGCCAAATTTTACTTGTATGATATTTGTGAGACATGGACGAAAGATCACCCTAGCTCATAAAGATCATTACTTAAGATTGTATGCCTCACAATTTCCTATAATGTAGTTTAACATTTTGATAAGAAGTAAATGCATATCAACTATAACCATAAAGTGATTGTATGCCTCATTTTGTCTCTAAAAATGTAGGTTATCTAGTACATATCTATTATAACCATAAATGCTATATATCTACAATAAATAGTGAGAAATGATGAGACAATGAAGATCCAAATCATTTGATGGAGAAACATGGAAAATGTGAATTTTGATCCCTAGGCCAAAAATCCAAGCTCAATTTGAGATTCAGCTTATGCTCATGCTCAAACGAGAATTCATGTTATACTGGCCTAACAATATGGTTTGGCTCCACAAAATTAGAAAATGTAAATTTTTCTATACATGATGGTTTAAAAGGAACCAGATGGTGAATGCATGGAGCACTCGCAATCCATTTTCCTTTTTCACATACGAAAGGCCAAAGGGAAGCCACACTGAAATAAAATAGAAAAGGAACAAGCCAACAAATGTTTAATCAAATAGCATTAATTTTGTTGTTGTTGTCGCCGGATAGATGAACCATTCATGTAGGCAACTTTCGATTGAGTATCATAAATAGATGACAAAACTATCACATGCATGATGACATCCTGACCTTGGCATGTTGTGACACATTAGATTTAGATCATAGATTAGTAGCTTCTTGCTCGGGTAACAGCATACTAAGTTGCTCCAAAGAAAGGCATAGCAATGTCCTTAAGTCACCCAACCATGAACTACTACAAGATCATCTGATAAAATTTAGAGAAATACTTTCTACACCGTGGGTGGTGTAGCTTCACGAACATCGCCCGCAGTTGATTGGTTCTCGCATGAGGCCAGAGCGTGGTGCTCGAAAAAAAAAAAAATTTCACTTGGTCCCGTGCAAATGCCAATCACCGCGGGTGGTGTCTGCAAAGCTACACTGCACTGCTCGTGGTGTAGAAAGAATTTCCCTAAAATTTAAGACCGATCATGCAATGATCTAAAATGGTTTGATTTTGGCCCAAGTTTTACTTGACTTAGACCAAGGCTGGAAACTTTCAACTAGTTATTCTTCGCTTTAGTTGCTGCATACTTTACATGATAAATACTTGATCTTACGTATCTTGGCTATGTTAGACTTGCATTTGGAATGGTAATATAAACCCCTTTTATCATTTTATGACATATTTCCTAGCATCTTTCATTAATTCCATGCTGAGAGCATCCATCTATCATGGTAGTCAAGAATTTGCACAGTATATGAGAGTCATATTAGTGAAGGAACTGCAGGATCGATATGATCGGATCAGATTTAGACAACGAAATTTTAAAATTTTTTCACTAATCCAATTAGATATGAAAACTCTCTAATCTGATTATAAAGATCTGAAACTAAAACATATAAAATGGATATCAAAATACCACCTATTTGCGAGTAAATGCTTTACTCGCTGCGATGATCTATTGCTATCCCAAGATTCGACTTGAGCCGCATACATGCCTAGCCTTTACCAACATCCACTTCGATCAGATCTGAAGGTCTTCTCCTTCTAGATCTAATCTCTAAATATTAGAAATGGAACTCCTGAATGTGCCTTCGATCTGATCTCCGATAGCGATTCGATCGACACACGATCGAAAACTTCTTCAACCTCGACTTGCGCAGACTGCACCTCGACTTTCAGAGTACTGGTCGAACCAACTCTTGGGCATGGGAGAGAGGGATCAGATGAGGGAGAGGAGGCATGGAGAAGAGAAGCAAGGTCTGGGCATTGGGATGTGGAATGGCCAAACACTTTGGCCTAGGTTCCTATTTATAGAGAAATAGGAGATCTAAGAGTCCTAGGGTTTTTGGACTTTGACCAGATCAAACTTGAGAAGTAGGACTCTGATCACTAAGCCCCACACCCCATCTATTTTTTGTGGCCATTTTGTCACACAAAACTGCCTAAAAAATGGTGCCACCTTATCCACATTAGGGTGGTTGGCGTAGGATAAAACTTTTCTAGAGTTTGAACTATTTCAAACTCATTTTGACCCATTCAAACTGATTTAAATGAGCAACCACTTAACCTCCTCATGCTTATCCATAAGGGACACACATCAGGAAGGGGCGTGCGCCCTAGATACTCTCTCTTGATCAGAAAGCTAGCACACACTCATAAGAAAATGAGAGGGCATGCACTCCTTCCTTTTGGTGCATGACCAAGTCAAAGTGGGGGCACCAACTCTTGATGCCCCCTTATCCTAATTTCCTCCATCTGAGATCAGGACAAGATCTGATCTAACTAGGATAAGGTCCAATCAGATTAAGATGAATCCATACAGAGTTTCTGGATGAGCCAAATTTAATTTCATTGAGTTCAGACCAATCAAAAAATTCATAGAAAAAGAAAGTTAGGTCCAATCATGTGCTAGCATCATTTTTTTGAATCTATTTGGATCTAATCCAAATCAATCAGACTACGTGAGTCCAATTAATGATATACAAATCCAAATCCTTGATTGTGTAATCCAATAGGTTCAATTTTATATATTGTTGGGGATAAACCCCGCTCCCGCCAAAGTTCAGTCTGATGCTTAGCCACAACTGGTAATCACGAAAGAGCTTCGATCAAAAATTCTTCCTTCAGTGGTCGAACCTTTTTTAGTAGCCCTCTGCCATCTATCAGAGTACTCCTCACTGCTTCACTAGTTGTAAAGGGCCTGCCATATATCCGCCCATATTCAGTGATCCATGAAGGACCTCTAGTTCAATGATGACTGAGAACCAGAGTGCTAGATGGCGAACTGTCTGAGACTATAGACTGTCTGAGACTATAGAGGCCATCTTGGAGCTTCCATATAGCCACCTCCTTGAAGGTTTGATGGCCAGTATTTTCATCTTAGAGAGTCTTGAATCTGTAGTACTCCTACAAGATAGAAGCAAGCATATATTAATATGTAATTAAAATACCAATGTATCAGAAATTTAAAAATTGAACTAGTTATGATTTACCAGAAACATCTTTCAAGCGATAACACAAGCTCCAGACGACCAACTGGAGAACTCATTTACCAATCCCAGCATCAAGTGTTGGATGATGTCGGTAACCACGTGCACTAGTATAAAAATGGCCTATGACAGCGATTTTCATTAACAACTGCTATAGGTCAGATCTAAGATAGCGATTTTTGTAACCGCTGCTATAGATCCGACATATAGCAGTAGTTGCCAAAAATCACTATCGTAAGTCAGACCTATAGTAACGATTCCTAAAATCTGCTGCTATAGATTGATCTATAACAGTAGTTCATTGTAACCACTACCATAAGTCAAACCTATAGCAGCGGTTTTTAGGAACCGTTGCTATAAGTTAATTTATGGCAGCGGTTAATTATAACTGCTGCCATATATATATTTTTAAATATTATATAATTTTAAAATTTAATATCCATCTTCATAATTTATTATCTAAATAATTATCATTAGAGTGTCATTGCAAAAGATTGCCTTGATCCGATGGTCCTAGCTTCATCGATCAGAAAAATTTGATTTCGACGACCACGAATGATGATGCGATGATCTGATAGATGAAGACCTTCGATGGATCCAAAAATCTATAATGATGATATCAGTGATATTTGTAGCATACTATCAAAGTTTTACTTCAATCGAATATCGTTATCTTGGTCAATTTAGTATAGGTTAGTTTCAATCGTTAAATGATAAACGAGTGATCAAAGGACTAAACGGTGTCCGATTATGAGATAATTTTTTTTATAAATAATCTTGGCTATGACTTTAATCATTTTTTATGGTGGTGATTATAAAATTCAACTCATGAGATGAAGAACGATCTAAAACTATACATCTCCTGATAACCATTCTAAAACTTCATAGGTTGTTATGCTCGTATTTTTGCAATATCTACTTAATATGAATAGTTTATATGAAAATGATTTAAATTTTACTATCATCACCATATAAAATATTTAAAATTATAATAAAGATTATTTAGCTAAAAAATTATCTCATAATTGAACATCGTTTAACCCTTTGATCATTTATTTCTAATTTAACGGCCAAAATCAATTCATACTAAATTGACCATGATAACGATATCCGATTAAAGTGAAACTTTGACAGTATACTACAAACATCATCGAGATTATTCTTATAGGTTTTCAGATCTATCCGAGGTCTCCATCTATTAGATCATCGCATCATCATTCTTGATCGTCAAAATCAAATTTTTTTTATCGATGAAGCTAGGGCCATCGGATCAAGGCAACCTTTTGTGACGACACTCTAATGATAATTATTTAGATAATGAATAATCAAGATGGACATTAAATTTTAAAATTATATAATATTTAGAAAAAAATAAAAAAAAATTATTTCCAACCTATGATAGTGATTATCAAAAATTGCTGCTATAGATCTACAGCAGCGGTTATAAAACTACTGCCATAGATCTATGGCAGCAGTTTTAGATAATCGCTGCCGTAGATTATGGCAGTGGTTCGATAACCACTGCCGTAGGTTAGGTTAAAAACTTTCAAATTTTTTTTTCTTTCCTCCCGTGCGTGCTTGATCTCTCTCTCTATCTCTCCCCCTCCTCTTCGTCATCGGTGAGACTCCTTCCCTCCTGATCGGCATCGCCGCTTCTTCCCTCTCGACTGATGCCGCCCCTCCTTCCCCCTCCCCCTTTGGCCTTTCCATTCCCGACCGCCTCCCGCCACCCCACCTCCCCCGACCGCCCTCCTTCCCCCCATCCACGGCCGCTCCTTCCCACCACCTCCCACCCCCCCACCCTCCCCGACTGCCCCTCCTTTTCTCATCCCCGACTGCCCTCCCCCCACCCTGCCACCCCCAGCCCCCCATCTCCGACCGCCCCTCCCTGCCACCCCCCACCCTCCATCCAACCACCCCTCCTTCCTCCCCATCCACGATTGCCCCTCCCCGCCACCCTACCACCCCCCAGCCCTCCATCCTCGACCGCCCTTCCCTACCAACCCCACCCACCCCCTACCCCCACACTCCCCCTCTCGATTGCTGACCCTCCTATCACTATGCCTCCAGGCCTCCTCATCACTATGCCCCCTCCCCTTGGCCCCCCATCCCAGCCATCCTTGCTCTCTCTCTCTCTCTTTCCTCTTTCTCTCTCTTCTCTATCTCACTATCTTACTTTTATTTTATAGGTTACCTCTAGTGCCATTGTTCTCCTCTAGCATCGTCGCCGGCGACCCTCGGAGCTTTCAATGCGATCCACTCTCTATAGCCATAGGTATAACTTTTTTTTTAATTTTATAGTATTATTTATTAATCATGTATATTTATAATAATTTATAGAATATTTATAATAAATATTATTAATATTTATTATAAATATTATAATTATCTACATGCTATAGTTTTTGGATCGTGTCATGGCGGTAGCCTTAGGTTGTGCCATGTCGGTGACTATGGACTAGATCTATCAATGAGTTGGGTTTAGATTGGAACTTGGATATTCAGATTTGGATCTAATTTTAATTACTGATACCGGATCTGAATTCGAATATCTGACAGGTTTATACTTGAGAGAGGAAGGGAGAGATCCGACCTTGCTGCCATCATTGGGAAGGGGTCCGACCTCACCGACGAGGAAGATCGAGAGAGGGAGAGTGGAAGATTGAGGGAGCAAGAGAGGGAGGGAGGGGGTCCAACCTCGCCGGCATCACTGGGAGGGATGGGGTTCGACCTTGCCAACGAAGAAGATTGAGAGGGTGAGAGAGGGAGGGATGGAGTCCAGCCTCGTCGGCAAGAAAGATCGAGAGAGGGAGAGAGGAAGATCGAGAGATGGAAAAGCTAGTAGGGAGGGGTTCAATCTCGCTGTCATTGTCGGCGAGAGAGATTGAGAGAGGGAGAGAGAGAGAGTGATCGAGAGGATGGCACATAACCGAGCTGACTCGGATACGCAGCGAAACCGGCTTGGGCCATAATCGAGCTAGCTGGGGGAGGATCCGAGTTGGATGTCTTAGGCATGGAGCCGATTATCTTAGGCATGGAGATGACTCGGCTTCTGAGTGAATAGAATTTGATATATCTCTCTAAGGTTCTAACTTTAAGCCCTAAGGTGCCACCATCATCTACTTTGTTCTTCTTTTAGATTTTTGGATTAATACTAAGGTTCGCGCAAGAGATTGGATCTACAATTGTTGCTTATCCTTAATTATTTATGAATATAATTCATGTTGTAGAATTTATTGTATAATATTTTTTGGATGTTTATATCTTGTAGCTTTTGTTTATTGCATTGCATAATGATAGACTCGTCAATTGATTAGTATACATATTGAAGACTATTTATTGATGCTATACTAATATTATTATTCAACATGTTATATTGATTAATGTTCATTAATGTTGTAGGTCACGATGGCACCAAAATGCCATCTAGCTTTCATCCCTGTCCCTTGACGAGTTATGCATAGTTCAGCATCCAAGGAGCAGTCGGAGCATACTCCGTCCACCTTGGCATTGGCTACTTAGGGACCTCCACTACTGGCATCTACTCCACCGATGGCATCTACTCCATCGATAGCTGAGCCTCTACCGTCGTCCATATCTGAGACACATACTACTACATAGGCATCTGAGTGTACGTTTTTATTATATTAGCACAACTTTATTTTTTATATAATATTTGTACACTTATATATTTGCATAATGTATTTGCATTGTAGGTGCATCATCTAGCCAGATATTTTATGGTCCCACATGTATGGTACATGTGTGGAACTGCCAGCATCAGGTGATGGTCTATTACGATATGGAGGAGAGGTCGGTAGGTGAGACCGCGTGGAAGATGCATTCCTTTTTTACAGTGCTTGTGAGGTAGTCGGACATTATTCCCATAGAGCCCAAAGACTGACATTTGATGGATGCTGCCGTCAGAGATTGGATATGGGAGGAGATATGGGTAAGTACGCACATCTTAGTTATATTTATGTATTTTATATGTTTACACTATATATGTTTGATTAGAATAATTTTATAACTAATTTTTGATAAATTTGTGCAGAGAAGGTATGACTTTCTTGATCACGAGAGGGCTCGAGATGTTCGACTGAGAAAGATCGGAGAGTTATACCGAGATTACAAGGTCAAGCTCCACAGAGGATGGCTCGAGCACCGACGAGACAATCCGAAGGAGCTTGTTCCCTAGATACAGGACTGTCCTCTGAGTTACTGGGAGAGGATGGTTAGACATTGAAGGAGCTAGGAGTTGGAGATAAAATTTTTAAATTTTAAATTTTTTAATATACTTAAAATTTTATTTAAATATTTTTAAATATTTATTATTTATTTGAATACTTGTTAGACTACCTTCCGTCAGAATCGAAAGAACTGTACAGTCCAGGAGTATACGCACACTCTAGGCCACAAGTCTATAGCTAGTCGTGTGCATAGAGAGTTAATTAATTCTAAATCTTACTAGATAAATTAAATTTATATTTTTTATCATCTTTCTGATAAATTTGTTCTTTATTATAGCTGATGAGAGATGGAGTGATGCTCAGTCATAGCGAGATCTTCTGATCCAGTCATACGGACAAGACGGGCAAGCCGATGAACGTCATGATCGGGCGTATTTTTGTAAGTATTAAATATATTAGTATATATGATTAGTATTATAGCATTTTTTATAAAATTTTATTTTAATTTATAATTATAGGATCAGTTAGATGCGCTCGCGAGTGAGGGCTCGGATACCTCTGGGCCCCATGACCATCTGTCTTAGGTCTTGGAGCCTGAGAACTCTAGGAGGATTTGATGCAGGCCCGGACACATACCAACGAGCTACTAGTCCGAGGCGAGTGTCTCCTCATAGACTTTCAATGTCGTCAGTTAGGAGGAGCTTGAGGAGGCATTAGCATGGGCAGATCATGCTGCTACGCGGGCAAATCGGGTTGAGAAGAACGTATCTTATCTAGAGGGCATCGTGAGAGACATGATGTCAATACTCAACACATGTTTTAGAGTCACAAACTTCGAGGATATGTTAGCCCACATTCTAGCTCTAGCTCTAGCTTTGGCTCTGGCTCTAACTCCAGCACCAGCTCCAGCTTCAGCTCCAGCTTCAGCTCCAACTCCGGCTCCGACTCCGACTCCGACTCTAACTCTCGATGACGACGATGATGATGTAGATTTAGGAGATTTTTAATGTATTTTATTTTTTAAAAAATATTATAATAAATTTTATTCGATAATAAAATTTTAATATTTTTAAATAATTTTTATATTTATTATATTTTCTTCTGTTATATATCTATATTTATCAGGTAAAATATATAAAAAAATAAAAATTTTAATTTTTTTAACTATTCAAGATCTACGATAGTAGTTTTATAACCACTGTCATATCCGTGCCAAATACTGCCATAGATTTCTGATGCAAACGGTGCCAACCGCTGTATTAGACTTATGACAGTGGTTAAGAAACCACTACTATAGATTACCTATGGCAGTGATTATGTAATCACTTCTATAGCTAACTTATGATAGCAGTTACATAATCGTTGCTATAGATCGATCTATTATAGCTATTTATAAATCACTACAATAGGCTATCTATGATGGTGATTCAAACAACCGCTGCAACAACCGCTGTCATAGAGCTACGGCGATGGTCGCAATAGCAGTGGTTAGAAAATCGCTGCCATAGCTTATGGTAGTAATTTTTTGGGCTACGGCAATAGTTACGAATCACTGTCATAGTTCTTTTTTGTAGTAGTGATGAGATATTTCAGAATCTCTAAATATGCTGTAAAATTAATTTAAAAAATAAATATTAACTCTAGAATGGCTAAATTCTAAATATATTAATTAAAATTATAGTACTTATGAGTGGCTCTGAATGTTAATGAATTATCTATGGCTAAGTTGGAGGTGTCATGAGCTAGACAGGTCCTCGACCATGACTCTGTATCTAAGAGTCGGTCGCTACTGCACGTGACTATTGAAGGGAAATCCTGATTTCTCGGTCCAGGTTCGTCCAGATCTAATTAGATCAAGAGATATATTTCAAAAATTTTCTCTTGACCTTAATCAGATCTTGATATATTTCAGATCTGATTCTTATTATTTTAATAAATAAAATAAAATAAGATAAATTAAATCAAATCAATTTACCTGATTTGGGTAATCCTATTACCCTGTAGATGATCCTGATTACAGCGGAAGGTTCTGGATCTGAGCCACGCAAGCGCCTGGCCTCTACCGGTATCCACTCGGGTTGGATCTGGAGAACCTCTTCTTCTCTATCACACCTCCAAAAATCAGATCTGGATCTGATCTAGAGGATCTTCAAAACTCTTTTGAAGATCTACAGTCGTCCTTTTGCAGCAGCGCAGCCTTCTTGCTTTTGATCGCCTTTCCTTGATCTGAATCGCACCAAACTAAATCCAAAACCCTTTTGGACGTGGAGAGCAAGGGGAGAAGAGAGTATGGCGTGGAGAAGGAGGGGAGAGGCAGCCTTGGACGTGGGAAATCTCTATTGAATTCACTTTGACTTTAGGATTAGGGTTGGGCGCAGGGTCTTATTTATAGACCTCTTGTGATCCAACTCCTCTTCCTCTCAACCAATCACAACCCTTTGTGAAATCAGATCTAAATCTGATTGGTTGGAATAGAGACCCCTGGATTCCTCCTTAGAGGGCGCCTAAGACCAGTCAAACTGGATTCTTAGTAGAACTCTGATTGGAATCCAAAAGGGAGGTGGAGTCCATGTCCAACAAGGACTCCTAGGCGCCTCCTACTTGGGCTCACGCCACCCTTGGCGTGCGCCCTTCTCCTTGCCAGGTTCTGGCAGGGGGACAGGCCCCCACCAGCTCTCCAATAGGTGCATGACATGTGGTCAAAAGTCAAAGGTCAATGGTCAACGTTTGACCAGTCAAAGGTAGACTTTTGACCAAAGTCAAAGAACAAGAAATGGCAGGTGACCAAAAATGGCAGGTAATGTCTTACAAATAAGACAACCTATTCTGACTTGGACAACCTCCAGTCAGACCATATGAAGGCCTCTGATTGAGCACAAACTCCTTTGGCTCAGTCAGGACAACTTATTTATGATAGTAAAAGAAGAACGTTAGGTTCAATCGAGTGCTAGCACGATTTCCTTGAACCTAATTGAATCTCATTCAGATCAATTGAACTAGATCAGTTCAATTGATGATCACCAGATTCAAACCCTTGTTTGTGTGACCCAGTTAGGTTCAGTTCTGTATGGTAATGGGATATGTCATGATCTCTATCATAGACATCATCGAAACTCCTTTCGATGGATCAGAACTCTTCTGATTCGAACAGCTAGAATGATCGATCATCTAAATCATTCTAATTGCTCCCAAAATCCACCAGTGACACCTAGCAGTATATGGTGGCAACCCATCAGAGCTGAATGCGAACCTCTTGGTGCAGCTACCTGTGTGATTAAGTTCTTCTATCTTGAGCCCCGATCAGATTAGGGTTAAGGTGAACTCGTCAAACCCTAGTCTCTGTCATATGATGTAATCATTCGATTCGAGTCCAATGTGAAAATCTAAATAGAAACTCTTTCTATTATTTCACTCTACCATGGCCATGGGATTTCTGGACTTGATTCTCATGATCATCATAGGGCTGCTCCTCTACCACCGAGGTAGATAGATCCCATCTTGATGCAATCCAGTTCCTACAATGAACATGCTATAGCCAACATACACCTCAGGGTTCCATATGGCTAGGAGACCGAGTAATGGTGTAGTCAAACTATAACACCCTCAAGGTGAACTGCCGATGCATCTCAGGTCAAAGAACCAGACACACTACTGCAGCATCGAGTCAGTCATTGACGAGAAGGTAGACTTCCTAATGACTACTCGAGGTGGTCACGCTCAGTGCCCTCGTTCTCTAACGAGTACCTGTACTCTCGCTCCGGTGTCTCCACACCGTAGACTTAAGACTCATCTACTAAAGAGAAGCGATCGTACACCAACCTTCCGGATCAATCACCATCCTCGTGATGATCCTATGGTCGGGAGCTGTTTATGAGTTAATAATGATTATTCATGTCTTAAATTTTCAACTCTTGAAAATATGAATTATCATTACCATTAACTCAAAGGATGTATCACAGACACTAAATATACATATGTGATAGAAAATAACCCATTTCATTAATTATAGTCAAAATTACAATTTTGCCCCTAGAAGTGTATTACAAGTGTCAGCCAATTCTGGCTTCTAGGGCACATATATCTAACAACTATGGGATCAACTGGTAACCCCCTATCATCCAAACCTGAGTGTAAAATATTTAATATAAAGAATATTATATTAGTTAGTAAAAGATAAAATAACATAAATAAGAATATCAAAGTATTAGAGTTTACAGTCTAGTGTGAGAGGTGCAAAACTATGCGAGCTAGCCACATGATCGCTCTCTCCTTGAGAGCTCTGTTCTTGGCTAGAATGGCTTCGACCTCTAGAAGATATGATGAATAATCTCTAAAAATAAAAATAAAATCTAAAGCAAGTAGACAACCTAAAAATTAGTTCAAATAAAATATCTATCAAAATATAGTAAGATGATCAAAATTTAACTCATTTGTAACAAAGATTGTTAGTTAGCATCTATAATATATTTGCCAAAAAATGATTCTCATCCAGTAGTACATAATAATGTGTTGGTCTGCTAGTCTCCTAATTTAGGCATTATCTGATTCTCATTCAGTAGTACATGATAATCTCAATACTTGAAAATGTAAAGAAGGCTCAGATCTACTACTAAAAAATAAGACATTGTAAGGTCCTCTACATCTTTAATCATGAGGTGGCTGCAAACAGTTGTCTACAGTGTAACAGACCATCCAAACTTGCCCTGCATTGCAAGTTTCTTTACACCTTTAACCATGAGGTGGCTGCAAATGGTTGTCTACGATGTAACAGACCACCAAATTTGACCATACAACAACAAGAACAGAAATACATCATCTCCATTTAGGCGCATCTCGCACATGCAACCATCATAACCTCTCCGAGCCCCTGACCGCCTCCTCGAGATGCAAACTCGAAGTAGAAAATTTTTTAAAAAATAAAATAATAATTTAAGAATAAAATTTATGTACTCATATAGCTTAGTCATCTGGTAAGCTCCAAGTCCACATATGTGAGATGTGCGTTCTGACTATCCCCGTTTGCAATGATATCCTTTACTTATGTGATTACACTTTTGGGAATGTTGCACTCATAGTTTAAGAATGGGCTCATTGTCCTAGTAAGAGATGTGTCAATAAAAAAATTCTTGGTAGGGATACAATAGTTGTCCATTTATATAAGAGTGGATTTATGCTAAACTATAAATGCTGGTACCTGCATGGAGAGATGTGGGAGACAATATGCATAGATGGGAGGCTCTACTTGTCCAATACATTTGCTAATGTGCAAGAGCTTAATGATGACAGGCTTGAGCAAATGATTAGTACATTTGGTAGGTTTGATCTGATTATTCGATGAAAGTCCATGTAATAATCTTTTAGATAGCAATCGCCATAGCCATGATGGACTATAGGGGTTGCTATAGTTATAGCCTTGCTTAGCCTTTAGGAGGTATTAACCCTATAAAGGGTAAGCATGGCTATAACCATAGCAATTCTATAGTCCATCATGTCTATAATGGTTGCTATCTAAAAGATTATTACATAACATCCACTAATAATCAGATCAAACATACCAAATATGCTAATCATTTGCTCAAACCTATCACCATTAAGCTCTTGTACATCAGCAAGGTCTTGGACAAGTAGAGCCTCCGAAGTTCTTGCAATTGTCTCCCACATCTCGATCACCATATAGGTACCAACACTTGTAGTTTGGCAAAAATCCACTCCAATATAAATGGACAACTATTGTATCCCTATCAAATATTTCTCTATTGACACATCTCTTACAAGAACAATGAGTCCATCCTTAAATTAAGAGTGCAGCATTTTCAAAAGCATAATCATAGAAGGGACATAAATGCAAATAAGGACAGTCAGGACGTGCATCCCATGCATGCAGACTTGGAGCATGCCAGACGACTAGGCTGCATGAGCACACTAGAATGGTATCTAGGCAAATTCCATCCTGAAGTCTAGCCTAAAAATTTAAAACTAATTAATTTAAATATTATTAATTTAAAATTAATTTTTTAAAAATTAACACCATCGCCTGAGTATGTAGGGTGTGCAAGGGTTAGATACTTTAGATGCCAGCTGAAACCTGAGGCCCGAGCATGTAGAGCATGTCTTGGCTCCATGTTCACAATGCTAAATAGCACCTTTTCTTGGCCTGAGTGCATAGGGTGCACGGGGGCTGCATATCTTGGATGCTAGTTGGAATTTGAGACCTGAGCGCGTAGAGCATGCCTCGACCCCATGTTTGCAATGCTATTCCGACCTTCCCTCAGTTTGAGCACTCTACATGTTGAAACCCAAGTTTCATACTACTTTTAATTAAATTAATATTTAATTAATTAATTTTTTAATATCTAATTATACTAAATTAATATAATTTAAATAAAAAAATTAATTTTTAATGATGGTATTAGTCGTTACTAATACCATAGCTAATACTCACAACAGAAGGTAGGCTATCATACAGAACTAAGGCATGGGTTAACATGCAAGGATTGAGGCTTGGGCTGACAAGCAGAGATTGAGGCTCGGGCTGACAAGCAGAGATTGAGGCTCGGGGATGAGGCCATGAAGCTAATATACATGCAAACAGAGCTTGGGGTCATGCCAGCATGGCAGGGGCTGCAGGGTCAGGGTTGTGTGCTAGGGGTGGGGGTCGCATAAATGAGGGCATAGGGACAGGCCGGGGGGAGATGGGAGGCAGTTGGGGGCTTGTGGCCAAGAGCTCGGGAAGGTAGGTTGGGTGTAGCCAAGGGGAGGAGGCCAAGGGCTTGGGGAGGCAGTTATAGAGAGGTAGGACTGAGGGGAAAGGTAGGAGGCAGTCGGGAGAGATGGGAGATGATTCGAGGGCTCGAGGAGGCAGCTACGGGAGGCGAGCTGAGGGAGAGGCGGGCCAGGAGGAGGTGGGAGGCGGCCTAGGGCTTAGGGCCAAGAGCTCAGGGAGGTAGGTTGGGTGTAGCTAGGGGAGGAGGTCGGGGGCTCAGGGAGGTGGTTGTGGAGAGGCAGGCCGAGGGGAGGTGGGAGGCGGTCGGGAGCTCGGGGATGCAACCATGGAGAGGTGGGCTAGGTGGAGGTGAGCCTAGATTTCAAGGAGGTGGGAGGAGGTTGGGAGCTTATTACCAGGTGCTCAAGGAGGTGGGAGGTGGCTGAAGGCTTGGGGGGTAGGCCAAGAGGCGGCCGAGGGCTCGGGGACTTGGATTCAAAGTCTAAGAATTAGGATTGATGGATTTTTGAATTATATTCAAATCGAATTCAAATTAGATTCAAATTAAATTTAAATTAAAAATTATTTTCTACTAATTGATTTAAATTTAATTTAATTTAATTAATATTGACTTAATTTAAGGCTAATTATATTTTATAATTCATGTAGGATTTAGATTCAAAGCCTAATTGAATTAAATTTGACAGAATTTTGAATTAGATTCAAATGGAATCATGGATCAAAGACTAATTGATCAATTAAATTTAATTTAAGTAAGCTTAACTTAATTTGAGGCTAATAGGGTTTTATAATCCAAGTAAGACTTGAATTCAAAATCTAATTGAATTAGATTTGACAAGATTTTGAATTAGATTTGAATTAAATTTAAATTAAAAATTATTTTTTAATTAATTTAAATTAGATTAAATTTAATTAGGATTAACTTAATTTGAAGGTAATTGAATTTTACTATTCAAGTAGAATTTGAATTCAAAATCTAATTAAATTAGGATTGACAAGATTTCAAATTAGATTCAAATCAAGTTCGAATTTGATTCGAATTGAATCCAAATTAAAAACTAATTTTTTTAATTAATTTAAATTAAATTTAATTTAATTAATCTTGATTTAATTTGAGATTAGTTGAATTTTATAATCTATGTAAGAATTAGACTCAAAGCTTAATTAAATTAGGTTTGGTAGGATTTTGAATTGAATTCGAATTGAGTTTGAATTAGACTGTTCTAGATTGTTGGTGATAGAAAAAGGTATCTTCACTAATTTCATCACTAATAATATTTTCATATAAAACTATATTTTAATTTATTATTGAGATTTTTTTTAAAAAAATTATTAGCGATGGTTGGATCTTCATCGCTAATAAATAAAATTCACCATCGCTAATAATTATTTTATATTTAAATATTATAAATAATTTAAATAATTTAAATAATTTTAGCGATGGCTTTATTGTCACTAATAATTAAAAATTCATCACTAATAGATTAGTATTAGCGATGGCAGGTTTTTTATTGCTAATAAACTAAATTCACCATCGCTAATAATTTTTTAATTTTTAAATAATTTTAAAAATAATTATGCTTTTAGTGATGATATTTGTTATCTCTAATAATTAAATTATCGTTGCTAATAGTATTAGCGATGGTAGTTTTTCTTGTCCATGTTGTGATGGCTAAAAGGTATTATTAACGACAAAAATTTTTTTCATCGCTAATACCATTGCTAATATTTAAAAATTCTTGTAGTGGATCCCAGTAACCATACGAGGCACCCCAAGCTCTGTAAATATACTATAAAATTAATTTTAAATAATAAATATTAGTCTTTAAAATGAATAAATTTTAAGCATATTCAGTGAAGATATAGTACATATGGGCAGCTTTGAATGTGGATGAGTTCTCTATCCTCCGATCAAATCGAAGGTGCCGCAAGCTAAGCAGGTCCTCTACCATGCTGCTAACTCTAAGAGTTGGGCACTGCTCCATGTGACTATTGGATCATTGGTGACCCCATAGCATCCGAACCTAAGAGTATCAAGACACCATGAAGAATGTTATATTAGATAATAAAGGATAAAATAACATAAAAGAGAATATCTAAAGTATTAGAGTTTCCTGTCTTGCTAACTTTACTAAGTCTCCCACATCTTCCTGTGGTATGCTTGTATGCTGCAGAACCATCTCTTGTGCAAGTTGATAGTATGAGAGCTCTCTCCTTAGCTGTGATGGCTCTGCTTACATAATAAATGCTTTGAAAAAATATGATATATAATCTCTAAAAGTAAAAATAAATAGATTCATGGATTAATTGTATAATTATGGATGGCAATGCAAGATTTAAAATAATGCAACCTTCATTACAAAATAATGCTTTTTTAAAATTAATTTAACTAAATTTAATTAAATATTATTAATATAATTTAAATATTAAATCTAATTTAATTAAATTATATAAATATTAATTTAAAAAATTTAAAAAAATTAAAATAATGGTATTTGATGATCGCTATACAGCAGTCATTGTCGCCATCGCTAATACTCACCAAATCCATATAGAGGTGGTGCTGTACCATAAGAGATGACACTGCGATATGGAGGCAATGCTATGCAGCAGGAGATGGTGCTGCATGGCAGGAGAAGAAGGCAGGCCGAGGGCTTGGAGCTTGAGGAGGAGGTCGGTGGCTCAGGAATCGAGATCCGATGGTGAGAAAAAGAGGGGATTGAAGGTAGTTGGGAGAAGGCAAGCCGAGGGCTTAGAGAGGCGGCCAGAGGCCCAAGGAGGTGGGAGGTAGTCGGGTTCTCACGATCGAAGGCTTGGGGAGGCAGGAGATGGTCGAAGGCTCGTGGCTAGGGGCTCAAGGATGCAGAAGGCGATCGAGGACTCATGATTGAGGGCTCAAGGAGGTAGGAGGCTGGGGGCTCGAAGAGGTGGATGCTTGGGTACGTCGGACCTAGCAGCATGGTGGGGGAAAATAGGGATCGGAGGACCAAAGTTAGGGGAAAGAGGGGAGTGGTGGGGAAAAGAAGGAAAGTAAAAAAATTTAGAAATTGGGCGGGGGGTAGATTTAGGATAAGTATTAGCGACGGTTAAGAAACTATCGCTAGAGTTATTGCTAATAGGAATACTAACTATTAGCAACAACTAAGCTTCCATCTCTAAGATAAAAATAGTTATTAGAGATGGTAATTTTGTTGTCTCTAATTCCATTGCTAATACCCATTATTAGCGATGGTGAAAAAGCCATCGCTAATGTCTACCACTAATATTCTATTTTCTTGTAGGATGTATTGATGGATTGACATTGCATGATTTTTTATTAATTGGTGCTTAATTATAGATATTATATTGAATAAGAAAAAAAATATGATTGAATATAATTGATGGGGTGTGGGTGGCATTTAAGTAAGTCGGTCATGCAAGAAATATGGTATATATGTTTGTGTGTGTGACTCTCTCTCTAGTTGCATTGAATTTATCTTGCATTCATAGTGCTTCACTTTAATAGTCTTTGCAAAGTAGCATATACTTGCTTAAATTTTTTGAAAATCCAATTTACTTCCCCCCTCTTGGGTTGTCTAGCTGGAAAATAATTAACAAAAAGAGTATCATATGGGTATATTAGCTTAAGTCGATGCTTCTCCTAATAGCTTAAGCTTTTATGTTGTGAGTCCATGACACAAGACTCACCAACCAATAAAAAGTACTACTACAAAGTTAATAGATGGTTGTGTTAAAAGAGCTAATATAGTCTTAATTTTCAAAATAGAAATTATTGGAGGCCAATCCATAACCAGAAAATGGACACCATCCCGAATCTTGATCTCTATCATTTAGTGCTACTTATTTTGAAAGCCTGAAGCATTTCTCTCCAAGCAAGTCTTTTAATTTATTGAGAAAATGATGCAGGAGGATCATCAGCCTCAATATGGACTATTTTAGCCACTATGACTTAAAATCGATGTAGATGATCATTTAGGCCACTTTAAGTATGTCGACCTAAAGATTGATTTTGATGATGACAAAGAATTTTGAGTATAATTTTTTATATTACTAATATTATTTTTGAGGATGTGTAGTTTAAATTTCAAGTGCTCATAATATTCTAAGTGATTATCATCAATTAAATTGAGTACCACCAATCAAGAGATCATTGAAGAAAAGCTATACTTGACATATCTTAAAAAAGATAGTTAGTGAGAGTTAAATCAAGTTTAGAAAGTAAGTCTAGCCTGCAAATGAATTCAAAAAAAAAAGCTACTAAAAATCTTTTGGCACGCTTGGCATGGACTAACCAAGAGTTAGTCGACTCAATCTCAGAGAAAAAAGAAGACAAAGCACAAAAAGATTAAAATTCAGGATCCAAAAAACTTAGTCGACTAAGTCAGAAAGTTAGTTGACTTAGTCTCAGAGAATAACAGTAGGATAGAAAGATAGATTTTCAAGCTTTGTCCACTTAGCAGACTAAGTCAGATTGAGCAGACTAAGACTTAGTCAAGTTAGAGAAATTTAGTCGACTAAGTTTACTATAATTGCTAATTTTTCATAACTATACTTTTTCAGTCCTAATTTTTTTTCATTGGTTATTTTCTTATTTCTAATAGTTTGATCACTTTTGAAGACCTCCAAAATGAATTAAAATAGTGAAAAACCTTAAGAATCTATAAGAAAATATTTTGAGCATTAAAGAGAAGTTTTTTGAGAGTTTTATTGAATATTCATTGAAGAAAGCCAAAGAAGTGAGCTGAAAAAAGAAGAGAAGGAGTTGATTTAAAAGTTAACCTTTATCCTTCCATTATAAATTATCCTCAAGCAAGTGAGAGTAAGTGTGAATTGAAGTGAAAAAGCAATCAAGTTAAGAATTAAGGAATTTCATCATCACTCAAGCATTCAAGAAGAAGTCAAGCATTCAACTATCATTATTCGGACTTCTTCTGATTCTTCAAAAAAATTTTAGTTTTCTAAACTTAATAAAATCAATCGAGATTGATTGTTAGCCTAAAGAAAAATAATCTTATATGATTTTGGTTGGTGATCCAGGAAAAACCAACTGGGTTGATTATGAGCCCAAAAAATAATCATTGTAAAGGTTGTAATTGGTGTGCCTAGATCAAAACCAATCAGATTAGATTGTGAATCCAAAAAAATCAATTAGTTGAATTCTTAAGTGGTCACTTGGGGAGTGGACGTAGGTGCCGAGTTTGGTGCCAAACCACTATAAAAGCTTGGTGTTGATCATTGTATTATTTATATTGCTTTCATTCTATACTTGTTTATCATATTTTTTTACCAAGCACACAACTTCAAAATTCAGCATAATTAGAGTTTAAATTTTTAAACACCTAATTCACCCCCAGTCTTGGGTAGCCATCCTTGAGCAATAATTGGTATCAGAGCAGGTACTCTAATATTTTATTATTGACCTAGCGGTCAAAATGTAAAAGATCATGATAATCCGAATAAAATTTTTGCTTAATGAAGATTATTCTATTGATAAATCCTCCACTGCTTAATGGATCTAATTATACCTATTGAATAATTAGGATGAAAATTTTTATACAAGCATGTGACTATAGTCTATGGAGGATCATAGTTGATGGCTCACACAGCCCTAAAGCATTAAAAGAGCATGACAAAGAAATAATTCAATTAAATTCTAAATCCATGAATATACTTTGTTGCTCATTAGATATAAATGAATTTAACTTGATTTCTTCTTGTATTGCAGCAAAAGAAGCATGAAAAAAATTGGAAATGACCTTTGAGGGAGCAAATGAAAGAGAGGAATTAAACTCCTAAGAAGAGAAGGAAGCTCATCCCAATTTTAGTCTCGTAGCTCATAAGAATGAAAAGAAAGAAGAAGAATAAGAAACAAAGAAATAAGAAAGCTTCAATTAAGAGGGAGCAAAGCAAAGAAAAGGAAGACAAAAAAGAAGAGTAAAAAGTAGATAAATCATGCTTGATGGATAAAGAGGAAGAATGTATTGCAAATCCTTGTCTTATGGCCAATGACAATGAGGTAAACATTAACAACTCTTTCGATTTTATCTTTAATGATTTATATGAAGCTTTTAATGATTTAATAATTAAATTAAAAAAGATAAAATCAAAGAATAAAGAGCTCAAAAAGTTTAATCTTCTTTTGGATGATGAAAAGAGTAAATTATTGAATGAAAAAAAAAGATATCTTAATTTAAAAAAATCAAAAAATCTCTCATGAAAAATCTTTAGTTGAAGAAAAGAATAAACTCTTAAAAAAGAAAATTTCATAAAAAAAAATAATTTATTTGCTGAAGAAAAAGAAAGTCATTTAAATTCTGAAAATTCTCTCATGGAAGAAAACTCAAAATTAAGAAAAGAGATTGAGATATTGAAACTAATTGCTGAAAACTTTGAATTTAGTTTTGAAAAGCTTCAATCAATGATAAAAAATCAAAAATCTATTTTCCATGAAGCAGAGACTAGTTTTAACCCTTAAGAAAATAAAAATTTATCAAAAATATATTTGAAAAAGCTTTAACTAAAAATTATTCTATTAAATGCCTTAAATGTAACAAAGTAGGTCATAAAATTTTAAAATATAATTTTAAAAAAATTGGCTATACTTTAGTTAAGCAAATTTGGATTTCTAAAGGAATTTTGAGCACTAACTCTAATGAACTCAAGAATGCTTGGGTACCAAAAATTATAAACTGATTTATATAGGTACACCGAGGATCCAATGGAATAAAAAGAAAATTTTTTTTTTGATGAATGCCTTGAAAATAAAAATGGATGAATGATGTTATTTGGTAAAAGCTAAACTTTTCTCTACATCATACTATTAATATTTTTAAAATTTATTTAGAATAACTAATTGATTTTGATAATTTATTGGTACTCACATTGAATATATTTCTTGATCTGAATTTGAATATAAAATCCACATTGTATTTTTGTAAAAGAAAGATGCTAGGATTAGTGGTGCTCCCAAGTCTTGGGAGGCCATTGGAGGAGTTAAGATATTGGCTCCAAGAAACTAGGACATATATAGTTCTAGGGTTAGGATCGATTTTGGTCCTAGGATGGAGGTTCAACCCTCCACGGTCATGAGATCCTGATTTGGGTCTCATATGAGCTACTCAGATTTTGAATCAGGTTTGGATCCATAGAATTGAATGCATAATTAGACTATGAGTATACATAGATTTAAGTGAGTGCATTCGAACAAGATTAGTCCAAAAATTTTTTTATGGATTAGAATTTCGATCAATATATATATATATATATATATATATATATATATATATATATATATATATATATATACATACTAGGTAAGAAGAGAAGTAACAAAGAGGGAGTCATTTTTTTTCATATATATATATATATATATATATATATATATATATATATATATATCCTAGGTAAGAAGAGAAGTAACAAAGAGGGAGTCATTTTTTTTCATATCTTTTTTTAAGTTTCTTCACGTATCAAAATATCCTAGGGCACGTCTCTAAGCTTGGAGGAAGAAGACGCGCCCAACTATTCCTTCAATCTCAATAAGGATTCTACACGATAATTTAGTATCAGAGCAAGTCCGATGAACAAGAGATTCAACAGCGAAAAAAAAAAAAAAAATTTTAGGGGCCGGCAGGCCCTCTTTCTTCCTCCCAGATCCAGCGGCAGCCGGTGATTGGCCGTCGATCTTGGGCTTAGCAGCCGCGAACTGGCGCGTGGAGGCGGTTCCGATGAGCTGGTGGCTGATCGCGGCGTGTGGAGGCAATTCTCGCAGGCGGGCAGTCGGCGGTGGTGCTCGCGGGCAAGGTGCGGGAGATCCGGAGGGGGGTGGCACGGCCGTCTTCTTCTCCGGGGAGGAACGTCACAGGCGGCGGCATCGATTCCGGCAGTGGCGCACGCAGTGGGCGCGCGTGCGAGCAGCAACGAGCAACCGACGGCGGTGGCTGGTGGAACGCGGCAGGAGGCACGCGTGCAGCGGAGAGTCGGCCCGGGGAGCATGGATCCGACGATGGAGCGCCGATTCGGTGGTGGCTGCGCCCAGATCTGGTGAGGTGGCACACGGAGCGGAGCCGGCGAGGTGGCACGCGGAGCGGAGCCGGCGAGGTGGCGCACGGCCTCCATTCTTCCTCCCGATGCAGGGCCCAGATCCGACGGTGGTGGCGTGCCTAGATCCGATGGTGGCGTGCCCAGATCTGGTGGTGGTCGCGCGGTGGTGCGCGGTCGGTGGCGGTCCATGGCATCAGGCTGTCGGCGAGATGGCGCAGGGCCTCCGTTCTTCCTCCCGATGCATGGGCCCAAATCCGACGATGGAGCACCCGGATCCAGCGACGGCGGTGGCGATCACGTGCGCAGGAGACGGTCGGTCGGCGTTCCATGGAGTCAGCAGGCAATTGGTCTGTTCTGTTTTTTGGGCGGGAGAAGGAGCCGATGGAAGAAAGGAGCCAGGAAGGTTCCAGGACAGAGAGAAAAAAAAAACAAAGAAAACCAACAAAAAATGCTGGGAGATTGCTGCTTTTTATTTTCTCTCAGTTGTTCATGCTGTTCTCCTGGATGAAGCTTTAAGTGCTGATGATTTATTTGATATATAAGAGGAGAGATCACTCAAGGGCTAGGGGTTGAGATAGAGCTAAAGAAATAACTATTTAATCTGATGGAAGGTTATGAAAAATAGTTAGGTATATTCAGCGGTGCGATTGATTGGAGCCTTGAGGATGATAGAGATGGATGATTCATGAAGGTCCAGCAAGTTAGAACTGGACGGCTATAGAGCGGTGTAGAGATCAAGCAGGAAGCATTAGAGTGCTGCAGTAGCACTATCCTGGAGGCACAGGGGTTGAGAGAGGCTCGACGGTGCAGCAGCCGAGGAGGACATCTCAGCAGAGAGTGCCAGGAGCTTTTTAGGAAGATCGAGAGCAGTTCTTAGGAAGAGCTAGGAGGTCTCAAGGAGCATCAGGACATCTAGCAGTCAAGAGTATTTTGGATCAGGTTTCTTCAGCAGGAGCACTAGGGAGAGTCATGGTTCAGTGAAGGATGGTTTATGTACGGCAAGAAAGGAGCCAAATTCTTATGATAAGATAGTGTCGAGATAAGGTAGGGAGCACTGGAATGCTACAATAGCACTTTTCTAGAGGCATGGAGTTGAGAGAGGCTCGACGGTGCAGCAGCCGAGGAAAATATCTCAGTAGAGAGTGTCAGACGGCATCTCAGTGAGACCGAAAGTAGGTCTCAGAGAGAGCCAGGGAGTCTCAAGAGCCTCGGGATGAGAGGTGGGTCTAAGCCTAGGGTAGAGTTTGAGCTGTTCCTCCGGGCATAACTGAAGCAATGACTGGTGTAGGAGTAGAAGATGAGAAGTGCTAGGATGAAATTTTTTAGGGTTCAGTTGCTGGATTTAGAGGAGTTGGATAAGCTTCGTATGTTTTGGAGGTGCTCGTGGATTGTGAAGGTATCTTAGATGGCTTCGGTAGGGTCTATGGAGTGCAGAAGATTCGAAGGAGTAGCGATGGTGTACGAGGTGCAGCGGCAGACCCAGCAGTACAGCATTGGATGGTTGGCCTCGGATGACTCGGTGACAGAGTCAGGTTCTTCTATGGCATTAGATGGACTTCGGATTAGGTGAAGCTCCAGTGTGGTGGCATCATAGGTGGAGCTCCAGAGTAGTGGCTTCATAGGTAGAGCTCCGAAGTGGTGACTTAACAGGTGGAGAATAAATTTGGCATAAGTTTAAAGTGGAGGGAAGCAGGAGGATCGATATCCTAGCACCAGCATCGGTGATGCACAGTTTTAGATGGAGCGGCGTGTGCAAGTGGACAGGCATAGTTCTGAAGAGATCATATCAGATGGTACAGCATGTGTTGATGTAGGAATGTTGTAGGTTCTCTAGAAAAGTCCAAAAAAAATGATGCAGCTGTTAAGTAGAAGGGATCCTATAATCCAGAATGATGCGAAAGAGCAAGCCAGGTCTTTAGCTATAGAGGCGGTCATCCCAAAAGTCTTTGGGATGCACAGCAATTGAAGAGAATTGATAAGAGGACATTAGAGTTTGCATAGTGAAGCTACTCTAGCTGTGCTGCGGAGCACACGTCGGTGTTGCAACCATAGGATTAGAGTAGGAGGATATCAGTTTGAGGCTAAGAAGTGCGATGGAGCATGAGTCTTCAGGGGCTATACAGAGCACATGTCGGTGTTGCAGCTAAGGAGGTGAGGTGGCTTCAATGGGAATGGTGTCAACTCTGGAGGCAGCAGGATTGTGCAGACGGTTTCATGCAGAGTTTGCCAAGGCTTGGGACACTAAGATAGAGATTGTTAGGATTAGTTGTGCTCTTAAAGCCTTGGAAAGGCCATTGGAAGGAGTCAGGATGTTGGTCTCTGAAAGACTAGGATAGGAGTGGTCCTAGGGCTAGAACCGATTTTGATCCATAGGATGGAGGTTTCAGTCCTCCACGGTCATGAAGCCCTGGTTTAAGTCTCATGGAGGCTACTCAGAGTTTGGACCAGGTTTAGGTCCATGGGATTGAGTGCATGATTCGGATCATGGATGTACATGGGATTTGGGTGAGTGCATTCGAACAGGATTAGCCCAAAAAGTTTTTTACGGATTAGGATTTTGGTCCATGTATAGGTATATACATACATGTATATTGTAAACCCTAGGTAAGAAGAGAAGTAACAAAGAGAGAGCCATTTTCTTCCACATCTCTTCCTCTCTCTGGTTTCTTCACATGCCAAGGTGCCCTAGGGGGCGCGCCTCCAAGCTTGGAGGAAGGAGGCGTGCCCCACTATTTCTTCAGTCTCAACAACATCAAGGATCCTGCACGACAGAAGAGAAAATACTTAAGAAAATAATTTGATCTTAAAAGACCATTTAATTAAAAATATCTTTATTTGCAAAGATAAGGAGGAGAATTCATTTAAGATGAATTAATTACTAAATTAGTAATAGTTAAAGATTAATTTGGTATCAATTAAAGGTGCTTAACTTGAAAGAAAAAGGAGAAGAAATATTTTTGATTCACCTACTATTTAAAAGGAGAAAATATTTTGTGATGAATTTTTTGACATTTACTTTTGAAAATAGGGGGAGATATATTTGTTGAATATTATCTATCTTTGATTGAAAATTAAGAAAATTGAATGATGATCTTAAATTCTTAACCAATTACTTTATAGTATTTTTAATTTAAAGCTTTTCATAGTAATCATCAAATTTGACTTACATGATTTGATTACTCAATCTTATTTTTGGATAATTAGTTGAAGTCAAAATGAATTTTTGAATTCATTTCTGAAACTCATTTAAAAATCTAAATATAATACAGAACTTTGGATGTGCATTTAGAAATCATTATAAAATTACTTTTGCTCTGGTACTATCATTGACTTGTTCGATATATTTTCGATATATTTTTTTAGATACATTACCTTTTCTGAATTTAATTAACTATTTTTTTTAAAAAAAGATTGAATATTAAAGTACATATTATGCTTGATTTCATATTTAAATCTTTTGGAAAGCTTAATTCCTCTTAAAGCTTAAAAGTATATACTTGAAAATCTAATTAAAAAGGTCATATTCATTCAAAAAGAGAGAAGAGCCTTTGATATTTGAATTCAAGCTAATTTCTAAAATCGAAAGTACTTTAAATATGTTTTAAATCAAAAGATAAGTTTTTTTTTCAAAGAAAACTTTGATGATAAATTTTCATATCTTATTAATTTTGATGATTAGTCTTTTATCCTTCCCATGAGCTTTTTAATGCTATGAAAAAGGGAGAGAGTTATTATTGAGTATATGCTGGAGCTTAACTAGAATGAAGTATATTTTTATTATTTAGTAGATTTTATTTTTTTAAAATATGTAATTTTTTAGAAATTTACTATATATTATTTTGCATATACTCAGAAGTTTTGTCATCATCGAAAAAAAAGAGATTGTTGATCTAAAGATTGATTTTGATGATGACAAAGAGTTTTGAGTATAATTTGTTATGTTACTAATATTATTTTTGAGGATGTGTAGTTTAAATTTCAAGTGCTCACAATGCTGTAAGTGATTTTTATCAATTAAATTGAGTACCATCAATCAAGAGATCATTGAAGAAAAACTAGACTCGACACATTTTAAAAAAGATGGTTAATGAGAGTTAAATCAAGTTTAGAAAGTAAGTTTAGCCTATAAATAAATTTGGAGAAGAAACGCTGCTAAAAATCTCATGGCATGCTTGGCATGAAATTTAGTCGACTAAGCCTGGAGTTAGTCAACTCAGTCTTAGAGAATAAAAAAGATAGAAAGTACAGAAAGATCAAAATTCAGGACCTAGAAAACTTAGTCAACTAAGTCAAAAAGTTAGTCAACTTAATCTTAGAGAACAATAGTAGGGCAAAAGGGCAAATTTTTAAGCTTTGTCTACTTAGCAGACTAAGTTAGATTGAGCAGACTAAGACTTAGTCAATTCAAAGAAACTTAGTCGACTAAGTTCACTATAACGGCTAGTTTTTTCAGAACCATATTTTTTCAGCCCCAACTTTTTTCCAACCGCTATTTTTTTGCTTCTAATTGTTAGATCACTTTTGAAGACCTTCAAAATGAATTAAAATGATGAAAAACCTTAAGGATATATAAAAAAATATTTTGAGTATTAAAGAAAATTTTTTTGAGAGTTTCATTGAGTATTCATTGAAGAAAGCCAAAGAAGTAAGCTGAAGAGAAGAGAAGGAGTTGATTTCAAAGTTAACCTTTGTCCTTTCACTATAAATCATCCTCAAGCAAGTGAGAGCAAGAGTGAATTAAAGTGAGGAAGCAATCAAGTTAAGAATCAAGGAGCCTCATTATCACTCAAGCATTCAATAAGAAGTCAAGCATTCAATTATCATCATTCGGATTTCTTTCAATTCTTCAAAGAGTTTTTATTTTTCTAAACTTAACCTTTATATTTTTATATTTTATTTCAAGTTTCTTGGGGTGAGAAACTTGGGTTGGTCCAAGCCTAGAGTTGGACGTTATAGTGATTTGATTGTAAGCCAGGTTAAAATCAATCGGGTTGATTGTTAGCCCGAAGAAAAATAATCTTGTATGATTTTGGTTGGTGATCCAGGAAAAATCAATTGGATTGATTATGAGCCCAAAAAATAATCATTGTAAAGATTGTAGTTGATGAGTCTAGGTCAAAATCAATCAAGTTAGATTGTGAACCCAAGAAAAATAATCGAACTATAATCAATTGAGTGATTATAGTTGAATTTTCAAGTGGATTACTTGGGGAGTGGATGTAGGTGCTGAGTTTTCTACCGAATCACTATAAAAGCTTGGTGTTGGTCATTGTGTTATTTATATTATTTTCATTTTATATTTGTTTATCACATTTTTTCAAAAGCACACAACTTCAAAATTCAACATAATTAGAGTTTAAATTTTTAAATACCCAATTCACCCCCCCTTGGATAGCCATTCTTGGGCAACAAAGTATTTAGAAGGATCATTAAACTCTATATTAATAATTGCCATTATAGATATTCAGAAGAATCATTGACTCAATATGGACCACTTTGGCTCTGATGGATGTTAGATGTATGCCCTAGAAGCCAATTATTGGCTGACACATATTGTAATTCGAGGGCATATGTTGTACTTATAAATTTTATTCACCAATAAAATAGGTAATTTTTACTCCAATCATGTTTTATATGTGTCCATGATTTATCTAAGGGATCAACAGATGATGATACATATTCTCAATGTATTGAGAATTTTAGATAAGTGTTATTGATGGTTAATTCCTAAAAGCTTCCAATTGAGAAATCATCACAGAGGACAATGATTGATTTAATTAGATCGGTGCATGGATTGCTTTTCTTCTGAACAGATGAGTCTCAAGTCTGCAGTATGGAGATATTAGAGCAAAAGTGTAGGTGGTTGTCAAAGAATAACTTGCACTGAATATGACCAATATGAGAAGCCACTTGGATATTTATTCACTCGTCAATGGCTTACTCGATGTTTTAGTGGTGTGAGTGGTCCGTTAAGCTACGGTGCCTGCTATTCACAGTGAGGCTACTATAATTTGACTACATATATACTTTGTCTCCTAGCCATTTGGATTCTTACGATATATATTGGCTATGGTTCATTATTAGCAGTAGGATGTATCTAGATAAAATCTATCGATCTTGATAATAAAAGGAAGAAGTCCTATATGATTTGCAAGATTGAGTTTAGAAAGTCTTTGGCCGAAACAAATGTGAATAGTAAAAAAGAGTTTTTACGAAAATTCATAAATGAATTTGGGTTGAGCCAATCTTGCATAAGACTGATGTTGGGGTTTGATAAGTTTTTCATTACTTTCATCTAGTCGGGACTCACGATAGAAGAACTAAAACAAACGATAACTGCATCTAGAGGTTTAATAATTTCATTCTACTAGGATGCCACTATATACTGTTAGGGGTCATTGGTGGATTGTGAGACTCATTGAGTATCATCTTGATGATCGATGATTCTTAATAGAAAGAGTTGGAATCATTCCAACCCATTGAAAGGAGTTTCGATGATATTATGATAGGGATCATAGTATATCTCACTACTAGACATAATAGAACCTATGGGATCATACATAATAGAGATTTTTCTTTGATCAGATAGTTGAACTATGATTATGAATCATAGAGGGATCTAATTATCAATATGATTGATGATTAATCCAATGCAATTGTCAAACTTACTAAGAGTTAGTGAGTTGTAGGAAGATTAATTATCAATTGGATTGCTATTTGGCTCAATTTGATTGAGCAATGGGGTTAGAAGCAAGTCTAATTGAATTGGATTCAATATGGCTTAGTTTGGATTTATTTAGATCAAGTCTAATTGGATAATGAGCTAACCTAATTGCAAGAAAGATGAATTTCTTGTTTGATTGGGATTTCGGTGCAACCAATTTCTAATTGGTTTAGGATCTAATTTGGTTTCTAGTTAGATTAGAATTTTTTCTTTTTTTGGATGCAACTAATTCCTAACTGATTAGAGAATAATTAAAGCACCAAAAGAGATCCCAGTTTGACTAGGACTCTCTCTCCTTTGCATCCCAACTAACCCCATGCTCCATCTCTTTGATGGGAAATATGCAGGAATTTCATGTATGAATTTTCAAATTTTTTTTGAAATATAATGCAGTGGAAAGTTATAAATTAAATCATTTAATCTACAAATGCATATAATCTAATTACTAAATTCTACATTTAGGACCTATAACATGTCATAGTGCATTCTTAAATTTGAAAATAAAAGCTTTGGTATTGATTAAATCAATACCCTAGATCTATAATAGTTCTAGATCTAAATCCTAGATCGCATCAAGATCAAGAAGAGATCAGATCTTCTTACCTTTGTGTGCATCGAGAACTCCATAGTTGATTTTTGTTGTTGCCTTCGGAGCCACACCGCATCCGACCTCTATAGTAAGTCCACACTGTTGGGAATTATGTTCTAAAGTCAATCATCAGCCTGTTGATGATTGAGTTATTTTGTAATTATAATTAATTTATTAATTAATAAAAATATTTTGGCATCTTTTTCATCATAAGTTTACATCTTCTAATGAACTTCATTATTGTGATGAAGTCCTTAGGATTGTTTAATTTCGATAAAGAGAAGATTTATCGATTAGTCCTTAAATTTGTTCATGATCAAATAATAGGTTGTTAATTAGGATAACAGCATCTATCGAGCATAGATCGCTATATGCCATATAAGTTGGTTATCCTCTTAATCAAGGAGTGTGGAGACATTAGTATGGCATACAGGAGAGATCTATGGGTCATCGTCATTGAACGTGACCAACTCTAGAGTATTCTACTATCGAGAATGTCTTTGATGGGATATAGGTATAAGTATCCCTTAAACCTGAGATCACCTCAGTGACTTGCAAGCAACTTACTGTGCTTTGGTATCGGATTAACTAAATTTCTAATTTAATAATGGAAGGCTTCTGGGCACAGTCAAGTACTTGCAAAGTTGGAGTGTGATCAAGATAGAATTGATCACTCCAAGAGTTGGAGAAGAATGTATCACTGTATTTCAATATAGCAAAACCTTGACCAGGGTAATCTATCAGATGGATTTAATATTTTGAAATACAATGTGGACAACCTGATCAGAGTTGATAGCTAAACTCTGAGGTATCCTACAAGTATTATGGTCAAGGGTATGAATTATATGAAAACTATATCTGCATAGGTTCTAAGGATGGTGTTCTACACTTTCGACCTATCCGACTGTCGGATATCATTGCTAGATGGTCACTTCAATTGGTAGAAAAATTTATTTTTATGCTACCAACTTAGGTTTGGATCTATGAGGTCACACATATTAGAGCTTACAATCTGATCGGATGGTTGATCAATGATTAAGAATACTTCTAGGGTTAAATAATCAATACGATTGGTGTTTAACCTAGTGCAAGTATTGCAGGAGGATTGATTAGCAATTGGATTGCTAATTAGCATAATTTGATTAAACTAATAGGAGAAGATTAAGTCTAATTAAATATAATTTAATTAAATTTTATTTGGGCTTAATTGGATCAAGTCTAATTGGTTTATTGGATAAGCCAAGTGCAAGGAAGAATTGGTCCTAGTCTAACTAGGACTCGGATTAACACAATTTTCTAATTTAATTAGAAAATAAATTAAAATTAAATCTAATTTAATTAAGTCCTTAAATAGATTAGGGTCTTATTTGATTGGATTAGTTTAATCTTGATTTTATTTGATTAAAAGATCTTGTTTGACCAAGTCAAAATAGGAGTCCTAGTGTGACTAGGACTTCCTATCACTTGCGCCACTTAATCCTTACGCCCCATGCCCTTTTTATTTTGTTTTCTTCATGAAAATTCTCCACTCCCATGGCTTCTTATGCCCTCTTTCTCTCCTCCTTTTCTCATAAGGTAATTTGTTGGAAGACCAAGTCAAAAGAGGAGTTACTTTTGCTTAGGATTCTATGAGATAGAATTCTTGTTGACCAAAACACCTTCCCTTGAGTGCTCCCTCCTATTTTAATTAATTCTTCTCTTATTTTATAAAAATAATCTTCTTTTTTGTGCACCCTCCCTTGCTGATCCATGCCAATAATTATGGAGGAGGCACCCAAGAGTTGGGTGCCCCAACAACTTCCCATGTTTGGATATTCCTAGTCTAGGATTTTGATCTAACTTGGACTCTTCTTTTTCTCTATTTATTGAATGAACTTTATTCTAAATTTTTCATGAAATATAGAGATTTGGAAGAGATTTGGGGTGTGTAAAAATTAGAGGAAGAGGATCCTTGGGCATGGGGGTTCCATAGGCACCAAACTAGGTGTCTAGGTGAGAGAAAAGAGAAGAAGAAGAGGGTCTTCTCTAGGGTTGTTTTATCTTCAATCTCTTCTTCTTTTTTTTGAGTTTTTTCTAAGAGAGTATCATATCAATAAACTCTCATCTTTCTTCTCATATTTTGGAGAGTCCAAATTTTAAAGAAGAAATCATCGGATCGACCATCGAAGAAGGATCAGCACAGTACTATCATGCTGTGCTGATTTCCTACATCGAAATTTAGATCAGAGATCGTAGGCTTGTGTAGATGACTCCTAGAGGCCAGATGTGTCTGCAGCTTATGACTTCATCCTCAAGCTTGGATCAGTAAGTTAGAACATCTAACTTGCTCAGATAATAGATCGATATATTAACTTCATACCTGCATTTGATGTAGTGTAAATCTAGGTTGATTTGATCAATCTTTTATTTTTTTATTTAATTTTAATTTTTAATTTAATATCATATTTTGATCATATAATAGATCTGAGATCTAGGTACTTATATATTTATTTAAATAAATATTTAATTTATTTAAGACTTTCGCTGTAAGATCTTGAAAAAATTTTCAAGATCTACCTATAAAACCCTAGATTTGATTCCTTCAATTGGTATCAGAGCCAGATTGTTATTACATGATTTTTATGCATATTTAGATTATTTCTTAGATTAGATCTAATTTATAATTTAATTATTAAATTTAAAATTTAAAAAAAAATTAGATCTCACGAACTACCATAAGGTTGTCCTTTTGTAAGGTTTATCCCTTACAGTGAATAGGTTATCCTAATTCTTGATGATCTGACTCTAATCATAAATTTATTAGATTTGATCTAATTTTATTTATGATTTAATATATTTAAAATAGTTTTAAAATTAAAAATAAAATATTTTAGATGGTACGAACTGCCATAAGATTGTCCTACTATAAGGTTTATCTCTTACAGTGAACAGATTGTCCTAGTACATGCTGATCTAAAATATTGATCATAAAATTTTAAATTAGATATAAGAGATTTTATGATCTAATTAAAAATATTTTAATTTAATTTTAATATTTATAAATATGTTAGATTTGATCTAAGAAGATTTATGATTGATTATTATTGAAACTGTTTCAATTACATGAACCTGTTTAGATTAGATCTAAAGTAGATTCATGTTTATGTTACTTGCATATTGATTATGAATCAAACATGCAACTTGGTTGATAGAATCATATTGTAAAAATATTTTACAAACATGAAAACTATTTTTGAAAAGTCAAACCCCAACCCTCAGCCCAAAACTTAATTAAGAATTAAGAAGTTGTTTGATTAGGTTCTAGAATTATAAATTGAAGATCCTATGACATGAATCATAACACATTAGGTTAATGGGTTAGTAGGGATTAGGTCCATTAATTGGGTTAGATCTAGGGTTAGATTAAAGAATGGACTTAATTAGAGAATTGAGTAAATCTAATCAATTATTGTAGTTGTAGTTGGTCAAGTCCATGTCTTTAACAAAATCCAAGATGGACTTGATTCTTAGCTATGCAGTCTAGTATGAACTGTTAGGTTGATCTAATTAAAACTAATTAAATCAGTTGGTGTCTAAGGTAAATCAGATCAGTAATTTTTAATTGGCAGCTCGCTTACTTGGCCATTTTTGATGGTGTCTAAGACAAGCCTGGCAGACCCTTCCACTGATCGAACTTATCTGACCTTTTGGTGAGATTATGTTTTGATCAGATCGCTTAACTATTCGAGCTGACCCATGTCAGCTAGGTAAATCAGTCTGATTGATTTAGGTGCTCCTAGATCAGCCTATTAATGATCTTTCTTAAGCTGACTTGGTGAAGTTAGTGGAAGGATCATAACAAGCTGGTTAATCTGATCTACTCGCTTCTATAAATTAAATTCTTTAAAATTATTAGGTCCCTAAAATGAAATAGTTATATGATAACTGGATCATAGCCTTCCATTAAAGTGGATGATAATGAGTCCATCAGTTGGATAATCATTGGAGGCCCAAAGGCCTGGTGCCTATCGATTGATAGAATTATCATTCATTATATGATCTCTTGGATACATCTTTCTAAATGATGGTCAGGTGGGCCAACCAAAGTTTGCCTGATCATTCATTGGTTGGATGGGCCAAGTAATGGTCATGTTAATGGTAGGACCTAACTGGACCCTTTTTTGAGAAGGCCAAAGCCAACTGATCAAGGTTTGGGACAAAATTTAATTACTAAAAATTATTTAAAAAAGTAATTGATTATGAACCTATCCTTAGATATACATGGATGGGCCAATCAAAGTTAGACTTGTGTACAGTCTATATGGATTCTAGTACCCACTAAGTAATCAGGATAATTCCTCGAATTAGAGATAGAGACTACCAATTCAAATAAAATAGTGGGAGAAACCTTTTGATTAAAGTCCAAATCTTTAGGTTTAATGAATCAATTACTAATTAGGTTTTGGTTTTACTTTGTGCAGACATGGTCACTTTTCTATCGCTTCGATCATTATTGGATAATGATAAATTGGTGGGACCCAACTTCGGTAGCTGGTATTGAAAGTTGAAGATTATCCTGGAGCATGAACGGATCCTATATGTGCTGATGGATCCTGTACCTGAGGAGCCAGCTGCCAATGCACATGGAACAGTTAGAGACACTTATCAAAAGTGGCTCAGTGACCAAATCACGGTGCACTGCATTATGCTGGCTACGATGAGTGATGAGTTTAGTCGTAGGTTTGAGATAGCTCAGCCAAATGAAATGCTCCAAGTATTGGAGGATTCTTTTGGCACATCCGATGACGTTAAAAGGCACAAGACTAGTGCACCATCTTCAATGCCAAAATGCAGGATGGAGCCTCTATCACTGATCATGTACTATATATGATCGAGTTGATAGAGCACTTGAGCAAACTCGACTTTTTCTTGCATGAACAACTTGAAAAAGATGCAATACTGAACTTGTTGGAAAAGTCTTATCTTCCTTTTCTTACTCATTACAGAATGATAAAGCCTGAAGTAAACTACCATAGCTTACTAAGGTTACTTCAGAATTTTGAGAAGGATCACCAGCTCCATAAAGAGTCGGTGAACTTAGTGGGAGGTTCATCTTCTGCTTCTTGATCCTTTAGAAAAGAAAAGAAGAATAAGAAGAAGAAAACAAAGAAGGTACAAGTTCAAGCTGGGACATCAGTGTAGGGCCAGACTAGGAAGATCAAGCTTGATAAGAGTCAAGCTGAATGCTTCTTTTGCAAAAAGCGGAGGTACTGAAAGAGAAACTATCCTCAGTACATTGTCTGCCTAGATCGAAATAGGCAGAGAAAAAAGCAAGTTGTTGCTAGACAAGGTATTTATATGATAACTCCTTATAATTTTTTTATTTATGATATTACTGATTGGGTATTGGATGTCGATAGCCCTTACCATATTTATAATTCATTGTAGGGATTACAGGCTAGTAGAAGATTCGAGCAAGATGAAAAATTTCTAAATATTGGAGATGGAAGATCAGTTCTAGTTCTAGGTTTAGAAATTTTGAAACTTGTATTTGAATCTCATACCGTTGTTCTTAGTGATTGTCATTTTTGTCCTAGTTTCTTTTTAAATATCATTTCTATAGGCTTTTTGGCAATGAATAATTATGAAATTTCAATAAAGAAATGAGTTTGTAATGTCATTGTGAATGGTGTTACTGCTTTCTATGGATAATTGAATAATGATGTATATATGTTATCACAACCTATTAATGCAGTCTATTCTATTGGCAAGCACCCTAGATTAGATAGTGTATCAAATATCTAGTTATGGCACTATAGGCTAGATCATATAAATAAAAATAGGATAAACAGGTTGACTCAAGAGAAAATCCTCAAAGTCAATGATTGTGAATCACTTCCAATCTGTGAGTCCTATCTTCTTGGTAACATGACCAAGTCACCATTTACTGGAAAAGGTGAGAGAGCCAATGAAATCTTAGGTTTTGTACATACTGATGTATGTGGACCAATGAGCACAAGTGCCAGAGGTGGATATGTCTACTTCATCACTTTCATAAATGATCTATCCAGATATGGATATGTCTATCTGATGAAATATAAGTCAGATTCTTTTGAAATATTCAAATGATTCTAAAGTGAAGTAAAAAAATAAATTGGAAAGAGTATTAAAACTCTTCAATCTGACTAAGAAGGAGAATACCTTTCTGGTGAGTTTCTCACATATCTAGGAGAGAATGAAATTCTCTCCCAATGGACTCTTCCTGGAACACCACAGTATAATGGTGTGTCTGAAAGGAGGAATCAGACTTAGTTAAACATGATCCGATCCATAATGGAATTTGCCAGCTTGCCGATATCCTTCTAGGGATATGCATTCGAATTGGCTTGTTATCTATTAAATAGGATTCCAAGTAAGTCTGTAGTTAAAACTCTATATGAGATATGGACAGGGCGTAAGCTAGCACTTTCACACCTTAAGATTTGGGGATGCCCGACTTATGTCAAATGGTTAGTTAGAGACAAACTTGGACTTAGGTCTGACAAGTGTACATTCATAGAGTACCCAAAAGATATCAAAGGATACTATTTCTATCATGCTAATGAATAAAAGGTGTTTGTCAGTCTTAGGATAACCTTTTGAAAAAAGGAGTTTTTTGGTGAAGGAACTGTTGCCTCTAAGATTGAACTTGATGAAGTTCAATATAGAATGTTGAACCTATGTCGGATTTGATTAGATCAGATCCAAAGCCTAGTGTATCCACACCATTAAGGTGATCTGATAGAGTACCGCACCATCCGAACAGATACTATGGATTCTTGATTCAGGATAGTGATCCCATCGAACTCGATGAAAATGATGAGGACCCGATCACTTATATGGATGCGATACAGAGATGCAACTTTGAGAAATGGCTAGAAGCCATGAGATTCGAAATGAATTTCATGAAGGTCAATGATGTATGAACATTAGTTGACCCACCTAAAGGGGTTAAACCCATTAGGTGTAAATGGGTCTTCAAAAGGAAGAGAGGTGCAGACGAAAAGATGGAGACCTATAAAGCCCATCTGATTGCTAAAGGGTATCATCAACATTATGGTATTGACTATGATGAGATGTTCACCCCTATGGCAATGCTCAAGTCCATTCGGATCATGCTTGCCATTGCTGCCCATCTGGACTATGAGATTTGGTAGATGGATGTGAAGACAGCTTTCCTAAATGGAGAGCTGACTGAAGAGGTATACATGATACAATCTGAAGAATTTACATCCACAAATGAGTCCAAGGTGTGCAAGCTTCAGAGATCCATTTATGGATTGAAGCAGGCATCTTGGAGTTGAAACATGCATTTTGATAAAGTGATCAAAACGTATGGCTTCATTAAGAATGGAGAAGAATCCTACATTTACAAATGGGCAAATGGTCCAGCAGTGGTATTCCTTATTTTGTACGTGGATGATATTCTCTTAATCGAGAATGACATCTCCACACTATAAGAAATAAAAGTCTGGTTGTCATCATAGTTTTCTATGAAGGACTTGGGTGAAGCATCCTACATCCTAGGGACGAAGATCTATAGGGATAGATCTAAAAGGATGCTTGGTATATCCCAATCCACATACATAAAAACTGTGATGAAGAGGTTCAACATGGAGAATTCCAAAAAGGACTATCTCCCAATAGGCCAAAAAATTTTTCTCTCTAAGAAGGATTATCTGACAACTCCTAAAGAGAGAGAGCGTATGAGTAGAATTCCATATGCTTCGGTAGTAGGGTCTATTCTGTATGCAATGACATGTATGAGATCAAACATGGCATACTCACTAGGAGTAGTGAGTAGATACCAATCTGATCCTGGAGAAAATCACTGAAAGGTGGTTAAAACCATCCTTAAGTATTCAAAAAATACTAAGAACTAATGGCTGATTTATGATGAGTCAAATCTGAAGCTTGTGGAGTTTACAGACTCTAGCTTTCAATTTGACCATGATGACAGTAAAAGTGTGTTGGGATATATTTTTACTCTAAATGGTGAAGTCATATGCTAAAAAAATTTCAAGTAGCATACAGTGGCTTACGCTATTTGCGAAGCAGAGTACATGGCAGCTTCAGATGCATCAAAGAAAGCTGTATAGCTGAGGAAGTTCATCACCGAGCTCAAAGTAGCACCCTGCATTGATGGTTCAGTTTTGCTCTACTGCGACAGCATTGGCACCATAGCTTAAGTAAAGAAATCGAAGGTACACCAGCGGACAAAGCATATTCTATGCTGCTTTCAATTGGTCCGTGAGATTGTGGACGTGGTGATGTTGACCTTTAGAAGATCAACGAAAAGAAGAATCTAGCAGATCCCTTCACTAAAGTCCTGGCAATCAAGAAGTTCGACAACCATAAGTCAAAGATGGGTATTAGATACTGTATTGAGTGGCTTTAAGACAAGCAAAAGTTATTGGAATTATGTCCCAAAGCCAATCGTCAGTCTGTTGATGGTTGAGCTATTTTATAATTATAATTGATTTATTAATTAATAAAAATATTTTGGCATCTTTTTCATCATAAGTTTACATCTTCTAATGAACTTCATTGTTATGATGAAGTCCTTAGGACTGTTTAATTTTGATAAAAAGAGGATTTATCAATTAGTCCTTAAATTTGTTCACGACTAAGTGATAAACTGTTAATTAGGACAACAGCGTCTATTGAGCATAAGTCGCTATATGTCATATAGGTTGATTGTCCTCTTAACCAAGGAGTGTGGAGATATTGGTATGGCATACAGGAGAGATGTATGGATACATCGTCATTGAATGTGACCAACTTCAGAGCATTCTACTATCAAGAATGTCTCTGATGGGATATAGGTATAAGTATCTCTTAGACCTAAGATCATCTCAGTGACTTGCAAGCAACTCACTGTGCTTTGGTACCGAACTAATTGAATTTCTAATTCAGCAATGGAAGGCTTTTGGGTACAGTCAAGTACTTATAAAGTCAGAGTGTGATCAAAATGGAATTGACCACTCCAAGTGTTAGAGAAAAATGTATCACTATATTTCAATATAGCAAAACCTTGGTTAGGATAATCCATCAGATGGATTTGATATTTTGAAATACAATGTGGATAACCTGATCAGAGTTGATAGTTGAACTCTGAAATATCCTACGAGCATTGTGGTCAAGGGGATGAATTATACGGAAACTATATCTATATGGGTTCTAAGGATAGTGTTCTACACCTTCGACCTATCCGACCGTTGGATATCATTACTAGATGATCATTTTGATTGATATAAAAATTTATTTCTATACTACCGACTTAGGTTCAAACCTATGAGGTCACACACATTAGAGCTTACGATCTGATTAGATGGTTGATCAACGATTAAGAATCATTCTAGGGTTAAACAATCAATACGATTGATGTTTAACCTAGTGCAAGTATTGCAGAAGGATTGATTAGTAATTAAATTACTAATTAACTTAATTTAATTAAGCCAATAGGCTGAGATTAAGTCTAATTAAATATAATTTAATTAAATTTTATTTGTATTTGATTGGATCAAGTTCAATAGGTTTATTGGATAAGCCAAGTGCAAGGAAGAACTAGTCCTAGTCTAACTAGGAGTCGGATTAACCCAATTTTCTAATTTAATTAAAAAATAAATTAGAATTAAATCTAATTTAATCTAATTTAATTAAGTTCTTAAATGGATTAGGGTCTTATTTAATTGGGTTGGTTTAATCTTAATTTTATTTAGTTAAAAGATCTTGTTTGACCAAGTCAAAATAGGACTCCCTATCATACTTGGACTCCCTATCACTTGCACCACTAAATCTTTACGCCCATGCCCTTTTTGTTTTGTTTCTTACATAAAAATTCTCCACTTTCATGGCTTCTCATGCCCTCTTTCTCTCTCCTTTTTTCATAAGGCAATTTGTTGGAAGACCAAGTCAAAAGAGGAGTTAGTTTTGCTTAGGATTCTATGAGATAGAATCCTTGTTGACCAAAACACCTTTCCTTGAGTGCCGCCTCCTCTTTTAATTAATTATTCTCTTATTCCATGAAAATAATCTTCTTTTTTATGTACCCTCTCTTTCTGGTCCATGCTAATAATTTTGGAGGAGGCACCCAAGAGTTGGGCACCCCAACAACTTTCCATATTTGGATATTCCTAGTCTAGGATTTTGATCTAACTTGAACTCTTCTTTTTTTTTTTCTATTTATTGGATGAATTTTATTCTAATATTTTCATAAAATATAGAGCTTTGGGAGAGGTTTGGGGTGTGGAAAAATCAGAGGAAGAGGGTTTTTGGACGTGCGGGTTCCATAGGTACTAAACTAGGTGTCTAGGTGAGAGAAAAGAGAAGAAGAAGAGGGTCTTCTTCTAGGGTTGTTTTATCTTCAATCTTTCCTCCTTTTTTTTGAGTTTTTTCTAAGAGAGTCTCAGATCAGTAAACTCTCATCTTTCTTCTCATATTTTGGAGAGTCCAAATTTTGAAGAGGAAAGCATCGGATCGACTGTCAAAGAAGGATCAGCATAGTACTAGTATGCTGTGCTAATTTTCTGTATCGAACTTTAGATAAGAGATCGTAGGCTCGTGTGGACGACTCCTAGAAGTCGGATGCATGTGCGGCTCATGACTTCATCCATAAGCCCGAATCAGCAAATTAGACCATCTAACTTGCTTAGATAATAGATCTGATCTATTAACTTCATACCTGCATTTGATGTAGTATAGATCTAGGTTGATTTGATCAACCTTTTACTTTTTTTTTTGATTTTAATTTTTAATTTAATATCATACCTTGATCATATAATAGATCTGACATCTAGATATTTATATATTTATTTAAATAAATATTTAATTTATTTAAGTCTTTCACTTCAAGATCTTGAAAAATTTTCAAGATCTACCTATAAAATTCTAGATCTGGTTTCTTTACACATGAGGCTACAACACAAATTGGAGGTTCGTCGAATGAAGATTTGCTCAAAGTGCTAGCTTCTTACGGATCCCTTCTGATGGTTAATCAAAAATTATTCTTTAGATCTCTTGGATACTCCAAGAGATGAAGAATAAGAGGAGGATTAAAAGAGATATCCAACCCTTGGACCTCTCTAAAATTAAAAATAAAATATATTAAAAAAGATCCTAAGAGAAGACAAATCTTCTCTTTCAGGACATCAACGATTGATATCCTGAAAATATCTTTATGCTCGGACAAGGGAAGACTTTCTCTCCTAGGCTTTTTTCATGTTTTTAGATCTTACACTCTCTAATTTTTCTTATAGAAAAATCTTACAAAAATATGGAGAAGAAGAATTCTCAAAGAAATCCTAAGAGAAGACCTTCTCTTCTTTTTCTCTCATCAGGACATGATCTAATCATGTCCAAAATTGATCATCCTATTCTAACACCTTGGAGCACAGATCCCCATGTCCTCTTCCTCTCTCTCTCTCATAGAATTTTATCATATAAAAATCATAAAGAAAAATGAGAAAATAAACCTTGAAAGAAAACTATGAGAGAAGACTTTCTTTCTTACCTTTGTCTTCATCAAGACATAAACCTTTCATGTCTTAATGAAAATTTTTTCTCCAAGGATGTAGGCACCCCAAAACCACCATGCCCTCTCTCTCTTTTTCTTTTGGTTTTACCATGGAATAATCAGGAGTTTTTGATGCCTAAAACAATTAGAAGGAGGTGTCCTATAATAATAGGAAGACTAGGTCAAAATGACCTAGTCAAATAAGGAAACAAGAAAGAGATTGGGAGTGTCCAACTCTTGGATGGCTCCCCACATTTTTTGTGCATGGAGAGAAGGAAACCATCGCCCAAAGAGAGAGAGGAAAAAGAGTGACAAACAACAAGGGTGGGCATGGGTTTATTCCCATAAAGAGAGGAGGAGAGTTTTAACAAATTAAAACTCTAATTTAGTTTGACTCATTCAAACTAACTTCCAAATAAGACCAAGTCAAAATTGTATCCAAATTAACTAGAATATAGGGCATGGGAAATCAATCTTAGGCATGAGAAATCTCATAAAAAAATCTAGAAATAAAATTAGTGGGCATGGAGATTATTTGCGTAAGGAAGGAAATAAGGGATCCTAGTCTAACTAGGATTCTCATGTATTGACTAGGTCAAACAAATTTTTAATCCAATTAAAATAGAATTAGTGCAATCCTAATTATGGATGATCCTATTCTAACTAGAAATCCAAATAAGTTAGGTTTAAATCATATTTAAATCTAATTTAAATCCTAACTCAGTTAGGAATTAGATGCACTCAAATCCTAGTTTAATTAAAAATTATTTTTCTTGCAATTGGCTTATCTAATAAACTAAGTAAACTTAATCTAATTAAATTCAAACTAATTTTAATTGAATCTAATTTGATTAGAGTTGATCTCAGTCTGATTGCTTAATCAGATTAAGCTAATTAGCAATCCAATTGATAATTGATCCTCCTATAACATTTGCATTAGGTTAAACATCATATGCATTGAATGTTTGACCTTAGAACAATTCTCAATCATCGATTAATCATCTGATCTGGTCACAATCTCTAATATGTATGACCCCATAGGTTCGAACCTAAGCTAGTAGCATAGAAACTAATTTTGGTACCAATCAAAATAACTATCTAGCAATGGTTTCCAATGTTCTGATAGATCGAATGTATGTAAAAAAATATTCTTAGAACCCTGGTACATGATTAACATATAATTCATTTTTTTGACTAATAATGCTCAAGACGACTTCGAGTATGCTATCAATACTCATACAAGTCATCTCTATTGTGTCTCAAAATTTTGCAAATCTCGTGACTCCTCACGAGGATTACCTAGGCCTAGATTTTGTTAAATTAAAATACAATGAGATATTCTCTTCCTAAAGCTAATCAGGAGTGGTCAATCCCATTGTGACTCACACACCGACTTCATAAATACTTGATTATATCCAGAAATCTTTCGAATCTATATTAGAAATATAGACAGTCCAGCATTAAATTATAGTGAGTTACTTTAAGTCATCGTAGTGATCTCAAGTCAGAGGGACACTTATACCCATTGACCTTAGCTAGCTACTCTTGATAGTAGAGTGCTATATTGGTCACATTCAGTGCAGATGTACTCCTATATCTCACGTGGATGCCATATCAATATCTCCACACCACTTGGTTACGAGGATAATCAATGCATATGGCATACAACGATCTACACTTGATAAGTTATTGCCCTTATTAATAACTTATCATTTGGTCGTGAACAGTTTAAGTACCATCCGATAAATCCTTCTTTATCGATTAATTGTAGTTCTAAGATCTTCATCATAATTTAGGAGTTCATTTAAGAAAGATAGAACTTCTATGATGAACCAGTCAAACAACTATTATTATTAGATAATTCATATACTAATTCAAATCATCTATGATTTAGATGATTGGCTTTAGGACACATTTTTCAACAACTTTCACTTGGACTAAAGCCAATCAGAACGATATCAAATATCCTATTTTTTACTTGAGTTTGTAGAACTCCTTAGTTTCGAGGTCTTAGCAAATGGGTCGATCAAGTTCTTCATTTCCATCAATCTTTCAAAAATCAACGTCATCCTGATCTAAAATCAAAGGTGGTAGTGATGCAGAATATGCTGGTCCTTTGATTTTTTAGTCTGAGCTATGGCTCCAGTGCTATGATAGGACTGGACCATCAGTGGAGGATACCACTTCCAATCTTGTAATGAATATCAGTAACTACATAGCTTACATGGTAGCATCATATGCCATGATGTACTCTACATCACTAACTGAATAGGCTATTGTATCTTGCTTGGAACCTTTCCAATAGATTGCTCCTGCAATTAGGGTATGATCCAACATTCTCTTGCTATCATCTTATTTGACTGAAATTAAAACATCCACACATTTTAAGTTAGTATTTTCATATTTGAGTCACTGGATCTTAGTATTTTTCAAATACTTAGGGATTGTCTATAGAATCTTTTAGTGGTTCTTACTTAGATTAGACTGGTATCTTCTCACTATCATTAGCGAGTATAACATATCTAATTTTGAACATGTAGAAATTAGATAATAGCTAAACCTTTATTCCTTGCAATGCTGGAATGTCATTTCTGATTAAGAGAATTTCATCCATAGACAACATAAGGAATAACACTACAGAACATTTTGCCCACTTACAAATGTAGGGTTTATCTTTATTCATAACAAAGATATATGTTCAAAACGTATGTTCCAAAACTGAGATAATAGCCAAACAGGCTTTACAGATCTTTACCTTCCTGTCTGTGCTACTCTTATCCATTTGAAAATCCATTCATACCTAATGAATTTTATCCCTTCAGGTGAATCTTCTAGTGTCCACACACTATTGATTTTCATGGACTTCAATTTGGATTATGTGGCTCCAAGCCACTTCTCAGAGTCAGACCATTGCATTGCATCTTTATAGGTGATTGGATCTTTATTGTTCTTATCAAGCTCAACAAGATTGCCGTCCCGAACCCAGATACTGAAGTATCTGTTCAGCTAACATAGTACTCTATCGAATCTCCTTAAAGGTGCCACTTTAATGAATTCTAGGTTTGATTTGATCAAATCTAGTCCTATAGGTTTACTAGATTATGTCGGTTCTTTTCTACCAGTCAAACTTTTCTTAAGTATCAGTTCCTTCTCTAAGAAGCTTTTTTCCAAAAGGAATGCCCTACTGCTGATGAACATCTTATGTTCTTCATCATGGTATAATTAATTACCCTTTAACACCTATTGGACCAGGATCCAAGTTTATCCATGTACAAACCTATGACATAGGCTTCTCAACCCTAAACCCAAAGATAAGAGAGTCTAGGTCTATGTCCGATCCATATCCCATATGGAGTCTTTATAATAGATTTACTTGGTGTATTTTCAGAGTAAAACTAGTAGTCACAAGAGCACAACCCTAAAACAGGCAGACAAGTGAATCCTATTATGGATTGAATCATATCCAACAAGATTCAATTTCATCTTTCAGATGCACTGTGTTTTAAAAAAGAATTTATTGAGAGAGAATTTTATTCTCTTCTAGATATGTCATAAACTTACTGAGTAAGTATTCACCATTCGATCTGATCGAAGAGTTTCAATACCATTTTTAGTTTATTTTTTTATTTTATTATTAAATCATTTGAACATTTTAAATAATTCAAGCCAGACGCACTTATGTCTGGATAGATCGTCTATAATGAAATATTAATATCTTTCTTTAGCACTTAAGTTTATAGGTCCATATATATCATAATGTATGAGACTTAGAATTTTATCGGCTCCATCTTTTTCAGTAAAGGATGACTTTATCATCTTTCTAAAAAGATAAGACTCATAGGTTATCAATGATTCACAACCATTGATGTCGAGTTTTTCACTCAAGCTAACCTATTTATCCTATTCTTGTCAAGATGACTAAGCCTATAATGCCAAATATAGACATCCATGATATAATCTAACTTGAGTGTTTATTAAATGCATACATTACACTTAATAGGCTGTATAAATATTAAATATTATTTTTTTATTATTCATATATTATTGTAAGATTATTCATAATAATATCATAATAATCTTTTTTATTAATAAATGATAACCATCTTTGACCAAAAGGTCAATAGAGATCATATTTATCATAAATGATGGACAATGATAATAATCACTCAAAATGACATCTTTTAAAAATAAGCTTGACAATTTCTGAAGCTAGGATTGGAACAAAACTTCCATCTCTAGCATTCAGATATTTCTCACCATTTTCAAACATTCTACTTACTTAAAATTCTTGCAATAGATTGCATAGAACTACCGATATCCCATACCCAGGTAGCAGAATTATACATAGAGAAATTTCAAGGTGTTATCATATAACATCCTTGATAAGCAACTCTAGCTTTTTTCTCTTACTCAGCCTGTTATGATCAAGAAAAATATAATAATTCTTCTTCCTATGATCCTTCTTCTAATAGTAGAAGCACTATGCCTGATTTGGGTCAATATTGGACTAATTATTTTGACTGGACTTAGAAGCCCCAATACGAAGCAATTCATATTGATGAACTAAATTCAACTTTCGATACTAATTATTGAAGTTGGATTCTATAAGTCATCACTATCTAACAATGATTGGAGCAATTAGGGTTTAGTCTTAGTCTATAAAAAAAGAAAATATAGACCTAATGTATATGAATTATTTTAAGCCTAGAGACTTGAACTTTAGTCTTAAGATTCTTGCACTATTTTGTCCAAGTGTCCAAGGTTAACTATTGACCAATATCCAAAACTAAAAAATGATAGGTGATAGGAATTGGCAGGTAGTATCTTAAAATCATCTAATGAATTAAGACAATCCTTTTTTGACCTGGAGAAGCTCTAGTCAGACTAGGATAAGGTCTCCGAATGAGCCTAAAAAAAATTGGCTCAGCCGAGATGAACTAGAATAATTATAGAAGGAGAATGTTAGGCTCAATCATGTGCTAGCATGACTTTCTTAAACCAAAATGGATCCAATCCAAATCAACTGAACTGGGTTAGCCCAATTGATGACATCCTGATCCAAATCCTTATTTGTATGATCCAGTTAGATTCAGTTTCATATGGTAATGATATATGTCACGATCTCCATCATCGATATCATCAAAATATCTTTAGATGGACCAAAACTTTTCTGATTCATATAATTAGAATGATTAATCATCAAGATTATTATAATTGCTTTCAAAATCCACCAGTGATACCAAGCAGTATATGGTGGCAAGCCATCAAAATCAAAATGAACCTCTCAGTGTAGCTACTTATGTGATTAGGTTCTTCTATCTTGAGCCTCGATAGGATTAGATTAAGGTGAACTCATCAAACCCAACATCCATCATTTGAATTAATCATTCGATTCGAGTCTGATGTAAAACTCTAATAGAAACTTTTTTTATTATCTTCATACAACCATGGCCATAGGCTTAAGGACTTAATCTAATGATTATCATAGGGCTACTCCTCATCTACTGAGGCAGATAGATCTTCTATTGGTGCAATCCAATTCCTATAATGAATATGCTATAGCCAACATGCACCTCAAAATTTTGAATGGCTAGAAGATCGAGTTATGGTGTAGTCAAACTACAACACCCTCAAGGTGAACTATCGATGCAGCTCAAATTAAAGAACTAGACACACCACTATAGCATCGAGTCAGTCATCGACGAGAATGTAGACTTTCTTATGATTGCTCGAGGTGGTCACACTCAGTGCTCTCATTCTCTAATGAGTACCTGTACTCTCGCTCTAGTGTCTTCATACTGTAGACTTAAGACTCATATATTCTAAGGAAGCGATCATACACCAACCATCTGGATTGATCATCATCCTTGTGATGATCCTATGGTTAAGAGCAATTTATGAGTTAATTATAAAAATTCATATCTTAAATTTTTAACTCTTGAAAATATGAATTATCATTTCATTAACTCAAAGGATGTATCACAGACACTTTAAATACACACTATGATGGAAAATAATTTTTTTATTAATTTATAGTCAAAATTATAAAATTGCTCTTAGAAGTGTATTATAAGTGTTTAGCCAATCTAGCTTTTAGGACACAAATCTAACAAACTCCCATTTAAGCTAAAGCCAATTGGCTATAAATCTAAGTACCATCTTCTCAAGATGGACTTCGATCTTCTACTGGCTCAATGACTTTGTCAGTAGGTCAGCCGCATTATCTATAGTGTTGACTCTCTTAACCTCGACGTATTTCTTCTCGAGATAATCGTGGATGAGGTGGTATCATCGCTCGATGTGCTTGGATTTTTAATGAGACCTTGGCTCCTTAGCTAAGGCTATGACCCCATTATTATCGCAGTACAGAGGGACGACATGTGATGGCATTACTCCAAGCTCTGTGGCAAACTTCTTATACTAGAATGCTTTCTTTGCAACTTCCAATGTAGTGATGTATTCTACTTTCATGGTGGAATTTGCTATCATCATCTGCTTGAAACTCTTTCAGCTAATAGTTCCACCATTATATATAAACAAACTTTCAGATGTCAACTTTCGATCATTTATGTCGGACATAAAAATTGAGTCTGTATGCCTCTGGACTTGGAGTACTCCATTACCAAAGACTAGAAATATATCCTTAGTTTTTCTCAAGTACTTAAGGATACATTTTATAGAAGTCCAGTGCTCTTCGCTTGGATTTGACTGATACCTACTCGTGACACTCATAGCATGGGCAATATCAGATCGTGTACATAGCATGGCATACATGAGGCTTTCTATTACCGAAGCATAAGGGATCTTGCTCATGTATTCAATCTCCTCAGGTGTGCTAGGGCATATTTTCTTGAAGAGATGAATGCCATGTCTAAAGGTTACTAAACCTCTTTTGGAGTTTTTCATGCTAAATCTCTTTAGCACCTCCTCTATATACATCTTCTACGAGAGACCCAGCATCCAATTTGGTCTATTTCTATAGAGCTTAATTCTCAGAATAAAGGATGCTTCTCCTAAGTCTTTCATAGAGAACTCCTTAGACAACCATATTTTGACTGTAGTCAATATAAAAATATCATTTTCAATTAGGAGGATGCCATCCACATACAGTACGAGAAAGATAATAGCGCTTCCACTGATCTTTTTAAAAATATAGGACTTCTTCTCATTTTTGATAAAATCAAATGATTTGATTACATCATTAAAATGAGCATTCCAGCTCTGAGATGCTTGCTTAAGTTCATATATGGACTTTTGCAACTTGCAAACCTTATGATCACCATCACTGGATGTGAAACCAAACAACTGTTCTATATAGATATCTTCCTCAAGATATCCATTTAAAAATATCATTTTCATATTCATTTACCATATTTCATAATCCAAATAGGCTGCAACAGCAAACAATGTGCGGAAGGATTTGAGCATGGCTATCTTGATAGTCAATGCCTTCATGCTGACTATACCCTTTCGCTACAAGCCTTGCTTTGAATGTTTCTACATTTCCATCAGTACTTATCTTTCTCTTGAAGATTCATTTACATCCATAGGTACTATACCTTTAGATGGATCTACCAAGGTCCAAACTTGGTTTGAATGCATTGTATCAATTTTTGATCTTATTGCCTCTAACTATTTCTCAAAATCGATATCTGATATTACTTCATCATATGTTTTGGGATCATCACCATGAACCCTATTTTTCATGCAAACAATTTTCTCTACATCCTCTTGAATAGTAACCAAGTACCTTTCAGGAGGTCAAAAAATTCTATTTGATCTACGAGGTGGAGGAGGTAGTATCTATGTTGGCTCTAGCTGATTGGGTTCTTCAGGTTCTTTAGCTCGTTGCTCATCGGAGACCTTCTTCTCGAGTCTTATCTATCTTTCGATGCCATCATCTTGAATAAACTATTTTTTAAGAAAAATAACATGTCGACTCACCATCATATTGTGGTCTTCTGAAAGATAGAAATAATATCTTAAAGATCCTTTAGGATATCCTATAAACTAAGCTCTAAAGGATCTAGACTCTAATTTGTCCGTCTGTTGTCTCTTGACATGAGCCGGACAATCCTAAATTCTGAGATGACTCAGACTTGATTTCTTATCATGTCATATCTCATATGATATGATAGAAATAGTTTTAGAGGAAATCCTATTCAATAGATATATTACAATCATCAGACTATGTCTCCAAAGAAACTTAGGAAGGTCCGTGAAGCTCATCATGGATCGGACCATATCTAATAAGGTCCGATTTCTCTATTTTGAAATTCCATTGAGTTGAGGCATTTTAGGTGAAGTTCATTATGAGACTATGCCATTGTCTTTAAGATGGTCTAAGAATTTTCTACTAAGATATTCACCTCCTCGATTTGATCAAAGTACTGTAATAGATTTTCTTATTTGTTTTTCTACTTCGAGTCTGAATTCTTTAAACTTTTTAAAAATTTCAGACTTATGTCGTATTAAATACACATACCTATACTGAGATAGATGATCGGTAAAGGTTATGAAGTAGACATAGTTGCCCCTAGTTTGCACATCAAATGGGCCACACACAACAGATGTACTAGGGCATGTAGGTCTGTCGCCTTTTCCCCATATCCTGCAAAAGGGAGCTTGGTCATTTTGCCATGAAGGCATGATTCACAAATCGAAGATGACTTGAAAGTTAACGGACTTAATAATCTAAATTTCTTCAATTTGTTAATTCTATTTTCAGCTATATGACCTAACCTAAGGTGCCAAAGATATCTATCGTTTAGACTATCCCTAGGTCGCTTTGATCCTATAGCATTCACGCTTTGCTCAATATTTAAAATAGAAACAACAACATGTAACTGATAGAGACCATTTATAAGCAAACCACTTATAATTTTATTTTTTTCATAAAGAATATTATAATGGTCCTTAAGAAAACTAATTACATAGCCTTCCTATGTGAAACATGAAATAGAAATCAAATTTCTACTTGCTGCAGGCACATAAAAACAATCCCTAAGTACTAAATCTAATCTTAATGATAGTCGAAAAGGATAGATTTTCATGACCACAATAGTAACTCTTGCTATGTTCCCGACATGTAGGATCATCTCACCATTCCTAAGCCTCCTGCTATCCTCAAGATCCTGTATAGAAGTGCATAGATAAGCACTAGAATCAGAGTCAAGCACCCAACTAGATGCAGAAAAAATCATGAGGTTAGATTTTATAATGAGCATACCTCCAGAAGGACCTGCCTCCTTGTTCTTCAGCCTGGCCAGGTATAGAAGGTAGCTCTACTTTTAGTGGCCATCATTGTTGCAATGAAAATACTTTTTCTTATCAGTGGCCTCTTATTCGGCTCTGCCTTCTTCTTCTTTCCATCTTCCATCTTCTGCTTCTTCACAGATTTTTTTTCTTTCTAAAAGATTTTTTCTTGAAAGAAGTCTATTCCACAGCAAGCACTAAGCCTTTAAAACCTTTCATAGAGAGCTCAGCAGTAACTAGCATGTTCATAAGTTCAACCAAAGTATTTTAAAGTTTATGCATATGATAGTTCATAATGAACTGCCCATATGCATTAGTCAAAGACTGCAGAATTATATAAATCTATAGATCCTGATCTAACTTAACATCGAGCTTCTCAAGCTCTTCTAAGTTCTTGATCATCATTTGATAATGATCTTGGACCAATTGCCCATCATGCATTTGAGCCTTAAAAAGTTTCTTAGTGACTTGATACTTAGCTGCGCGACTCTGTTCACCAAATAACTCTTGCAGGTGAGTCAATATTTGGTGGCTAGTCTTTATATCTTCATGTTGGTGCTGGAGCTCAACAGACATTGAGCCCAACATGTAATACCTGGCTTTATTATCTTCATCCATCCATTTTTTCATAGATGCTCTCTATTCAATGGATGGATAGGTTGATAAAGTGGGAGGATCTTGTTCCAACACATGAGTCAATTTCTTGGAATCCAAAACTATTTTGAACTTCTAGAGCCAATCCTTATAGTTGGGTTCGATCAATCTATGCGTATCTAGGATATGGGCTAGTGGGTTGGATGCAGACATTTTCCTACAGAGAGTCAAATTTTATAATTAGATTTTATAATTAGACTTAACCAATTTATTTAAAAATTTTATTTTTAAATAAATTAGGCTTCCACTATTTACTCAGATCCTTATAATTTCTTGGTAGAGATGCAAAAATCTTCATGATTATAGATTTCTAGTGGATGGTGTGGTCTCACCGATTGGCTCACCATCTCATCTAATAGTTATTAATGATGGGTTAATTGATGAGTGGACAACTCTTGTCCAATGATTCTCTAATCATGGTACACCTAAATCTGGTTTCTTCATGAAGCTCACCATGTCCGGAATATTACTCTACTCAGTTAAGTTAGACCCACCATTTGCAAGAATTAGATTTCTGATTGGATTTCTTACCATATCTAAAATATTGAGCCCAATCCATCCTCTAACCTATAGCATCCAATGCCTAATAGACATGGTTGCATCTTTCTGATGCAACTGAACTACTGTATCCAGCTAAGAACAATCAATGCTAGGAAGGGCCCGCACATCTACAATGGTAGAAGACCTTAGGCTTAATATTTTTTTAGTAAGATTTAATTTAGATCTCTTTAAACTTGACTTGACTTAGTCATAATAATTATGACTAATCTAGTGGCATGGGTTGGCTCGAATTGTTAGCCACCTTAAATCAGAACTGGGTTGACTCAAATGGCTAGGTAAGTGAGATCGGTGGAAGGGATATGCCATTAACTCGATAAGAACGTATTTAGATCAGGTAGCTCTTAATTAAAAACTTGTCGATCATACCTGCTAGACTTATCTTAGATACCAAATTATCGAATCAGAATCAATCGGGTTAGCCTACAATCCAGGCTTGAACTATAGAGCTAAATCAAGTCATGACTTGATCGACTCACATCTCAATGTGATTCGACCTTGATCCAAACTTAATCCTATTAAGTTGGTCAAATCTAAGCTTTCTTTGATCTCACCTAACTAACTCTTGATTCAATTTGATCAACCGCTAGACCTAATTAAGCTACCTAAGCTCAAACTCAATTTTATGAAGATGTTTTAGATCTAAAAATTTATAATTTTAGATCTAATTAATTTTATAATCTTAATTCTTAATTAAGTTTAGGTTCATAAATAAAATATGTAACAAAATTCTAGGATTTCAGGATCTAAGATTTTGCAGAAAATAAGTTCTGATTTTTGATTAAGGACGAACGCGCAGCATCCCTACATATCATAAGAACATTCCATCGAATGGGAGGAGAGGGCCTATAAACCCTACCTTTTTCTTATGACCGGATGGCCAAGGGGAACATCTTAATCAAAAATATAATTTTTACTACAAAATAAGTTAGATCTAAATCATATATCACATATATAATTAATGATCTAACCTATACATACCTTGCATACATCTTATGTATCATAACTCAATCAACCATGCATGATTTTAGATCTAATATATCACATATTACATCTAAAAATATAATTTTAAATTGATCACATCAAAATAATACTATTCTAGATAGTTTATAGAATTATTCTATAACTAGTCTAAGCATGCATCTTTCATATCTCATATGAATAAATTAAAAATTAAAAACTCTATTTTTTATTTTTTAGATCTGATTATAATTTTTATAACATCAAAAAAATAAAAATAAAATAAATCTAAAATCATATTTAATCAAATTAACAATATGATTATACTAGATTACATATAGAACTATTCTATTCCTAGTCTAGTCATGCATCTCATACACTATAGATCTAAATTATATAATTTTTAATTTTTTGATTTTAGATCTAATCATATTTGATATGATATCTAAAATTTTTTAATATTAGATCATAAATAAAAATTAAATTAAATCTAAAATAGATCTGAAAAACTGCTAATGCAACTTTGATACCAGTTGAAGGAAAATCAATATTTTTTGCCGTAGGATCGTCCAAATCTGATCAGATCTGAGGTAGATTTTTCTAAAAAAAAAAAGTTTACAATCCAATCAAATCTAAGAGTTCTCAAATTTGATTGAGGTGATCTGATATTAAATATAAAAATTAATTCTAAATGAGGAACATCTCATATACCTGATTAGGATAATCTGATTATCCTGACGATGATCCTGATGCTCCTGAGGTTCTTAATTGAGCCACACACGTGCTTGGCCTCTACCAAAGTCTACTCAAGTAGGATCTAAAAGTTTTCTCCTTTTGAATCAAGACTCCAAAGATCACTGGATCTGATCTAGAAGCTCTTCAAAAACTTCTTTGATGAAGCAGTAGTCTTCTCTTTCAGCAGTGCTGCCTTCTACCTGATCTAGGTGCTAATGCTCCTTGGATGGCTCTTAGACTTGTGCCCAACTCCTTGGGCATGGAAAGGGGAGAGAGAGGATTAGAGGAGAGTTAAGAAAGAAATCCAACCCTCAGACCTTCATAAAATTAGAAATAAAATATATTAGAAAAGATCCTAAGAGAAGATAAATCTTCTCTTTCAGGATATCAATGATTGATGTCCTGAAAACATCTTTATGCTAGGACAAGGGGAGACCTTCTTTTCTAGACTTTTTCTATGTTTTTAGATCTTACACTCTCTAATTTTTCTTCATAAAAAATCTCACAAAAATATGGAGAAGAAGGGTTCTCAAAAAAATCCTAAGAGAAGACCTTCTTCTATTCTTCTTCTCTCATCAAGACATGATCAGATCATGCCCAAAATTGATCATCCTACCCCAACACCTTAGAGCATAGATCCCCACGCCCTCTTCCTCTCTCTCTCTCTCTTAGATTTTTATCATATAAAAATTATAAAGAAAAATGAGAAAATAAATCTTGAAAGAAAACTATGAGAGAAGACTTTCTTTCTTACCTTTGTCTTCATCAAGACATGAACCTTTCATGTCTTAATGAAAACTTTTTCTCCAAAGGATGTAGGCACCCCAAGACCACCACTCCCTCTCTCTTTTTCTTCTAGTTTTACCATGGAATAATTCAGGAGTTTTTGATGGCCTTAAAATAATTAGAAGGAGGTGTCCCATAATAATAGGAAGACTAGGTCAAAATGACCTAGTCAAACAAGGAAACAAGGAAGAGATTGGGGGAGTCCAACTCTTGGATGCCTCCCCACATTTTTTGTGCATGGAGAGAACAAAACCTATCACCCAAAGAGAGAAGAAAAAGGCATGACAAACAACAAGGGTGGGCATGGGTTTATTTCCATAGAGAGAGGAGGAGAGTTTTAACAAATTAAAATTTTAATTTAGTTTGACTCATTCAAACTAACTTCCTAAATAAGACTAAGTTGCAAAATTTGTATCCAAATTAACCAGGATATGGGGCATGGAAAAATGAATCTTAGGCATGAGAAATCTCATAAAAAAATTTGGAAATAAAATTAGTGGGCATGGAGATTATTGGCACAAGAAAGAAAACAAGGAAATCCTAGTCTAATTAGGATTCTCATGTATTGGACTAAGTCAAACCTAATTTTTAATCCTAATTAAAATAGGATTAGTGCAAGCCTAATTATGGATGATCCTAGTCCAACTAGGAAATCCAATTAAGTTCAGGTTTAAACCATATTTAAATCTGATTTAAATTCCTAACTCAATTAGGAAATTAGGTGCACTCAAATCCTAGTCCAACTAGAAATTATTTTTTTTTATAATTGGCTTATCCAATAAATCAATTAAACTTAATCTAATTAAGTCTAAACTAATTTCTAATTGAATCTAATTTCAATTAGAAGTTGATCTCAAGTTTGATTGCTCAATCAGATTTGAGCCTAATTAGCAATCCAATTGCTAATTCGATCCTCTTGTAATATTTGAATTAGGTCAAACATCAATCACATTGAATGTTTGACCTTAGAATGATTCACAATCATTCAATTAACCATCTGATCTCATTATAATTTTTCAAAGGTTTCGAACCTATGTTGGTAGCATAGGAACCAATTTCTATATCAATCGAAGTAACCATCTAGCAATGATTTCCTACGATCCGAATAGATCGAATGTATGCTAAGCAACATTCTTAGAACCCTGACCCATAGATTATCATATAATTCATTCTTTTGATCAATAATGCTCAAGACAACTTCGAGTACACTATCAACACTCATACAAGTCATCTCTATTATGTCTTAAAATTTTGCAAATCCCATAACTCCTCATGAGGATTACTCAGGCCTAGATTTTGCTAAATTGAAACACAACGAGACATTCTCTTTCTGAAGCTAATTAGGAGTGGTCAATCCTATCTTAACTCACACACCGACTTCACAAGTACTTGACTATATCCAGAAAATCTTTCGAACCTATATTAGAAATATAGGCAATCCAGCACCAAAGTATAGTGAGTTGCTTGTAAGTCACCGTAGTGATCTCAGATCGAAGGAACACTTATATCCATTACCTTAGCTAGCTACTCTTGATAGTAGAGTGCAACATTGATCATGTTCAGTATAGATATACTCCTTACATCTCACCTGGATGCCATACTAGTATCTCCATACCACTTGATTATGAGGACAACCAATGCATATGGCATACAACGACCTACACTCGATAAGTTATTATCCTTGTTAATAACTTATCATTTGATCATGAACAGTTTAAAAATCATCTGATAAATTCTTCTTTATCGATTGATTGTAGTTCTAAGGACTTCATCATAATTTAGGAGTTCATTTAAAGAAGATAGAACTTCTATGATGAACCAACCAAATAACTATTATTATTAGATAATTCATATACTAATTCCAATCATCTACAACTTAGATGATTGGCTTTAGAACATATTTTTTAATACTCTTTTCATGCCATAAGGTCTTGACGTGCTCTCTTGTATTTGCATGAGTTAATTCATGCCAAAACCCTACTCCATGCCTCCCTTGTCCACACCTTCTTAATTAGGATAAGGTCACAATTCAAAATGGTTTTGAATTTGGATTTTGAATCCTTATTAGATAAGGATTTGATCTCTTCTTTTGATGCCAAATAAAAAGGGAGAGAGGGCATGGGATGCAATTAGTTTTCTAGCATGAAAGATCTGGCGAAGTTTTTTTGGATGTGGGTTTTCAGAGAGACATGCATATCTCTCCTAGGACATAGGTTATTGGGAGGTGCTCATCTCCTTTAGCATGGGTTCAAAGAAGAAAAGAAGAAAAGGGGAGTTTTTCTTTTTCTTCTTCTTCCTCTTCTTTCTCTTATTCTCCTTCTTCTCTAGAGAGTCTGAGAAAAGAAAAAAAAATATTTTCAACCATCAGGAGATGACTTCTACAAGAGAGCTAGCACCCCCAAGAAGTTCACGGGCGTCTGATCAGATTCAAGGGCTTCATGTGGATACCTATAGAGGTCGGATAGATGCATGGCTCGAGTAACCCAGACATCCATGATCATCAGCTATGGTGAACATTGACCCACAATAAGGTATAGAGATCGGATCTTCTCTTTCCTTATGTTTTCAAAATCATATTTCATATGTATGTTTCATGTTCATATGATAGATCCTTAATAGATGGTTTAGTAGATTTGATCTTATACATGATTTAGATTAAAATTATTTTAATATATATTTTATGTTCACTATAAAATTAAAAGTTTTAAAATTACCTATACCCAATCATAATAGTGGTATCAGAGCGAGGTTCTGATATGAACATGAATTGACTCAGATTTGAAATTTGATTTATAGAAATCAAATCTGAAGTTAATTAATTATTAGACATCATTCTGATATAAGGTTGCCTTGGCATAACCCAGTTATGCTGCCTGGTTGTCCTAGAATGATGTTGAATATTAAAATTTGTAAGATCTCAAATTTCTGTAGCATAAATGATATAATTATGAAGTTGTTTTAGATCTGAAATTTGTTTCAGATATAAAATTAGTTATGTTTTCTTCAAATCTGAAATTCATTTTAGATTTGAAAAAGTTTTGTAATGTTTCTTTTAGATCTGAAATTCATTTCATATCTGAATTTAGATCTAAAATTTTATTTCAAGATCTGAAATTTCTGTGTAATTGGTTCATGGATAGATCAGTTTGGATCTATAATTTGATTACAAGTCTAAGGGTTCTCAATTAACACATGATAGGCTCAATCGAGAAGGGCAGTTGATTTAATCGAATCAAGGAGTTGATTACGATTAGGTCAAGTATGCTCAAGATCAAAACAATAGTTGTAAGATCAAATTGATTAAGTTGCATGTGTCTTAAATCTTTGAGCCATAATCTGGTCTTGGCCCAGTGTCTCGAGCCTCAATCACTTAGGTTAATCCAATTTGAAATTGGTCAGGATCAGTTGATATCTAAAGCAAGTAATTGAGTAGTGGTTACTTAATTAGGACCATTGCCACTGGCAGCGGTGAGCCTCCCATCAATCTCTTACTTACCTGGCCAATTATGATCAATTTTAAATTTGGATGCCTTGTGATTTGAGCTCTACCCATGCCCTAATTAATTAAAGATTTGCATGAGATGTAAATGGTTAAAAAAGACCTAAATAAATCTCCTCCCACATATTAAGTCTAGCAGTTTTCTACCATTGTAGAGATGCGAGCATCTTCCTGGCATTGCTTATTCTCGGCTGGTCATAGTAGTTCAAGTTGCATTCGAGAAGGCGTAACCACTCTATTAGCATTAGATGCTCCATGATATAGATAGGATTGGGCCCAATAACTATTAGGTGAGGAATCCTAATGATGGCTTTGCACCCACTGGTGAATGGTGGGTTTGACTTAAAAATATGGCTAATAACTATTAGATGAGGCCACAAGACTTAAAGACCGGTGTCACTGCAACTTGCTTAGAGAAGCAATGGATAAAGAATTGTTCATTCATTGATTTGCGCATTACTAATAACTATTAGGTAAGGTGCACGTAGATCAGTGGGGCCATGGTACCCACTTGAAACTCCTATCGCGTAAGGGTTTCCATTTCCCCACCTGAGGAGTGTGAGAGACTTGAAGAAAGAGTGGGAGTTGTGTTTATTTTTAAAAGTTCCTAAAATAAATTAAAATTAAGTATAAATATCTAATTAGAATTCTTTACTCAACCATGTCGGCTTTCAACCTACTAGCTCATATCCTAGAGACCAACAGGTTGACCGGAACAAACTATAAGGACTGGCTTAGGAACCTGAGAATAGTTCTCAGTTCTGAGAAGTTGACCCATATTCTTAATCAGAAAATTCTTGTGTTGCCAGTTCATCCATCCACTGATCAACGAGCTGCACTTAAGAAATGGATAAATGATGATAATCAGGTTAGGTGCTACATCTTGGCATCTATGTCCAATGAACTATAATGCTAGCATGAGGATATGAAGACTGCTAAAGATATGCTGACTCACCTACAAGAGTTGCATGGTGAGCAGAGAGTTGCACAGCTCACTTTAAGATCTCCAAAAAATTCTTTAGAGCGAAAATACATGATGGAAAGTTTGGTCCATGATCATTGTTTGACAATGATCAAAGACATCAAGGAGTTTCAGAAGCTCGAAATGACCATGCATAGAGAGTTGCATGTAGATCTGATCTTGCAATCCCTTTCTGAGTCATATGAGTAGTTTATTATAAACTACCATATGAATAAGATTGATAGTACCCTATCTAAATTACTTAACATGTTGATGACAGCTGAAAGGACCTTGAAAAGTTCAAGGAGCACTATTCTTGCTATAAAGCAAGCTTTATCTTTCAAGAAAAAGTCTACTTGGAAGAAGAAGAAGCTTGTAAAAAAGCAAGAAGATTGAGAGTAGGCCAAAGAATGAAGCTCCAAAGAAGGCCGATGATAAAAGAAAGTGTTTCCATTGCAACGTCGAAGGCCACTTGAGAAGGAATTGTCCTGCATAACTGGCGAGCCTAAAGAACAAGAAGGACACACCTTCTAAAGGTATGTTCTAACTTGCTCATTATAGAGACTAATCTTATAGTTTTCTCTTTCTTCTAGTTGGATTTTAGATTCTAGTTCTAGTGCTTATTTATGCACTTCTATGCAAGGTCTAAAAAAGAATAAAGAGCTGAGGGAAGATGAAATCACTCTTCGAGTTGACAATGAGACAAGAGTTGCTACTATGGCCGTGGGTATCTATCTTCTACAATTATCTTCAGGATTTAGTTTAGTTTTTAGAAACTGCTTTTATGTATCTATAGCTAGCAAAAATTTGATTTCTATATCTATGTTAGCATAGGATGATTACATATTCAATTTCAATAAACATTAGTGTTCAATTTATTTTGAAAAATAAAATTATTAGCATGTGCCTTTATGATTGATAGTCTCTATACCAATTGCATGTTGATGTATCTGTAAACGTTAATAAACAAGTAGTGAGTGCCATAAGGTCTAAGAGACCAAGAGATGAGCTAAACCAAAAATATCTATGGCATCTTAGGCTAGGCCATATAGCAGAGGATAGAATTAACAAATTAGAGAAAGATGGCCTTCTCGGGCCATTAACTTCTGAGTCATATCTAGCTTATGAGTCTTATCTTCAAGAAAAGATGGCCAAGCTATCCTTTGTAGGATATGGGAAAATGATCATTAATGAGATACTAGCCCTTGATACACATTGATGTATGTGACCCATTTGATATGCAGGCTAGGAGTGGTTATCTCTACTCATCTTTATCTATGACTATTCACAGCATGGGTATGTGTACTTAATGAGACACAAATTTGAGATCTTTGAAAAGTTCAAGGAGTTTGGATATGAAGTGATGAAGCAAACCAAAAAATCCATAAAGATTTTTTGATCAGATCGAGGAGGTGAATATCTTAATAAAAAATTTTAAAACTATCTCAAGGATAATGACATAGTCTCACAATGGACCCCTCCTGGAATACCTTGGCTCAATGGGAGTATCCAAGAGAAGGAATAAGAATCCTATTGGATATGATCTGATCCATGATGAGCTTCACCAATCTTTCATTATTTCTTTGGAGATGTACGTTACTTTCTATGATCTATCTATTAAATAGGATTCTCTCTAAATCATTTTCTACCATACTATATGAGATATGGTATAGTAAGAAATTGAGTCTTGGTTGTCTCAAGATTTGGGGATGTCCAGCCCATGCAGACAAGTTAGAGGCTAGGTCTATTAGGGCTTATTTCATAGGATATCCTAAGGAAATCCATAGGATACTATTTTTATTTTCCAGAGAGTCAAAATGTAATTGTGAGCCATCATGCTATCTTTTTAAAAAAATAATTTATCCAAGATGAAGTAGAAGGAAAATAGAGAGTCTCTGAAGAGCAACGAATCCTAGAGCCTAAAGAATCTATTTATGGTGAGCTAGTAGATATGGTACCTCCTCCACTTCATAGATCCAGTAGAATCTTCTATCCTCTTAAAAGGTACTTAGGTATATTTATAGAGGATGTAGAGAAAGTATTCCTAATGGAAGATAGGGACCTATAGAGATGATCCTAAAACTTATAACGAAGTGATATTAGACATTGACTCTGAGAAATGGAAGGAAGCAATGAAGTCAAAAATTGATTTCATGCAAGTCTGAACTTTAGTAGATCCACCCAAAGGTATAGTACCTATTGAGTGTAAATGGATCTACAAAAGAAAAATAGGTTTGGATGGCAAGGTAGAGACCTATAAGGGAAGGCTAGTAGTGAAAGGTTATAGTCAACGAGAAGGCATTGACTATCAGAAAATCTTTTTCTCAGTAGTTATGCTAAAATCCATCTAGATACTACTCACTATTACAACATATTTTAATTATAAAATCTGGACAAATGAATATGAAAACTACTTTTCTAAATAGATATATTAAAGAAGATATCTATGTGGGAGTAGCCTATGGGATTTCATCTTCAGTGATAGTGGTCATAAAGTCTGCAAGCTGCAAAGGATCCATATATGGACTTAAGAAAGTATCTTCAAGTTGGAATATTTGCTTTAATGATATGATCAAATCATTTGATTTCATCAACGAACGAGGAGGAGCTCGGTGTACTCAAAAAGATCAATGAGAGAATGACATTTCCATGTTGACCTCGGTCAAGATGTAATTCTCAAAAGAATTCTTCATGAAAGATCTAGGAGAAGCATACTACATTCTTGAAATAAAGGTCTATAGGGATAGATCTAAATGGATACTAGACCTTTCATAAAAAATATACATAGAGATGGTATTGAAAAGGTTTAGCATGAAAAACTCCAAGAGTGGATTTTTATACCCATTAGGCATAAGATTTGTCTCTCCAAGAAGATGTGCCCTGACACATCTGAGGAGAGCTAATACATGAGTAAAATTCCTTATGCTTCAACTATAAAGAGCCTTATATATGCCATACTATGTACTTGACTTGATATAGCCCTTGCCATGAGTGTCACAAGCAGATATCAGTTGAATCCAAGCGAAGAGCACTAGATAGCTGTGAAGAATATCCTTAAATACTTGAGAAGGACTAAGGATTTGTTCTTAGTTTTTGGAGGAGGATCTGAGCTAAAAGTAGAGGGATACACTAATTCAGACTTCATGTCTAATGTCAATGATAGAAGATCTACATTGGGGTATGTATTCTTATGTAATGGAGATTTGGTTAGTTGGAAGAGTTTCAAACAACTGATCGTCACTAATTCAACCATGGAAGCTGAATAAATTGCTGCCTCTTAAGCTGCTAAGGAAGCATTCTAGTTCAAGAAATTTGTTGTGGAGCTAGGTGTCATGCCATCAGATGCCATTATACTACATTACGATAATAATGTTGCCATAGCCTCGCTAAGGAGCCAAGATCTCACCAGAAGTCCAAACATATGAGCAGTGGTTCTACATCATATGCGAATATCTTGAAAAAAACTTCATTGAGGTATAGACAGTAGACTCCATAGAGAATATGGCAAACCCACTTACGAAGCCTCTTAGCCAGTAGAAGACCAAAGTTCATCTTGAGAAAATGAAACTTAGATTTATGGCCCATTGATTTTAGTGTAAGTGGGAGATTGTTAGATGTATACCCTATAAGCCAATTATTGGTTGACATATATTATAATTCCAGGGTATAATATTGTACTTATAAATTTTATTCACTAAAAAAATGGATAATTTTTACTCCGATCATGTTTTATATATGTTCATGATTCATCCAAGGGATTAACAGATGATGACACATTCTCAAAGTATTGAGAATTTGAGACATGTGTCATTGATGGATGTTGACCCTAGGTACGATTTTGATGAATAACAAAATATTTAAGTCTATTTTGGATACTGACATTTTGATTGAAGTGTTTAAAATAAAGTTAAGGAAGATAGGAACCCATTTCAATGATGCTCCATGTTTTGATTGAAAGAACCAAGAAAGAGGAGCAAAAAGAGGTCAAGCCAAGCACTTTCAAGAAATATTGGATCATGAACAAGCTCAAAGGAAGTTTAAAGATGGATTTGGCATGGTTTCAGCATTTGGCACAGTTCAGGAGTCAACTCCTAGTTGGTAGGAGCTGACTCACGGGCTCAGGCAAGCACCAAGCTTAAAATAGAAGGCTTTAGTATGGATCCTATCGTAGGAGTTGATCAGGAGTCGACCATGAGTCAACTCATGGAGGAGTCATCTCAAGAAAAGTAGGAGTCGACTCATGTCTTAGAAAAGGCACCAGTCTAAGAGCAGAATGTAGAATTTTTCATCCTATAATTGGAGTCGACTCATGAAGTTCAGGAGTCGACTCCAGCACGTAGCTTGGGATGGAAATATAAAGAGTTAGAATTTTCTACCCTACAGCTGGAGTCGACTCAAGGCTTTGGGAAGTCCAAATAGTGAGCCTTAAAGAGCCTTCATTTCTATTCAACCACTCAACCAGCTGTGCAATCAAGGCATTCTCAAGTGAAGAAAGGAAGCATTCATTGCTAAAGCCCTCCAACAATTTAGCTTGTGCATTAAAGCTTCAAATCTGCTCTTCAAGGAGTTTATTTCACTTTAAATTTTTGTACTTCAAAATTTTTATATTTTAAGTTTCAAAAGGATTGAAACTTGGGGGATAAGCTCATCCAAGTCTTGAATTGAATTTGTATAAGCCTAGGAGTGGCTTGAGATTAAGTTTTGGTTGGTTAGCCTACAAAACTAATTGGATTTAGACTGTGAGCCTGGTGAAAACAATCTTATTGTAATCTTGAAGATTATAATAGAATTCTCAAGTGGAGTGCTTGAGGAGTGGACGTAGGTGCTGGGTTTGATACCGAACCACTATAAAAATCTTGAATTTTTATATATGTAATTCTTTTCTTTAGTTACTATTATTTTTTGCATATTTAAATTACTGCATTTCTAGCATATCAATATTTAAGTTCTGCACATACATTTAATAAACCAAAAATTTTTGAAAAACCTAATTCACCCCCCTCTTGGGTTGTTCTTCTGGGCAACATGTGGTATCAAAGTAGGTACTCTCATATTATTTATTGTTCATTTGATTTAGAGTAATCAATCAAAATGATAATTTAATTGAATGCCTTCCTAATGGAAGGCAGTCCACAAATAGGCCACCCTAGTTTAATGGTTCTAACTACACATATTGGAAGGCACACATGCACATATTTATTCAAGCATTTGATTATAACCTATGAAGTGTCATAATCAATGGACCACACACACCTATAATTAGCATTGATGGTGACATAATTTCCAAATTTAAAAGAGATTCGGATGAAAATAATAAGAAATTGGCTCAATTGAATGCTAAAGAAATGAATGTGCTTTACTGCTCACTTGATGCCAATGAATTTAATCAGATTTCTACTTGTATTTTAGCCAAAAAAATATGGGATGACTTCAGATTACCCATGAGGGTATCAATCAAGTAAAGAAATCTAAAATTAATATGTTAGTGCATAAGTATGAACTTTTTAAAATAGAATCAATCAAAAGTATTACTAAAATGTTTACACGATTTACTGATATAATAAATTAACTTAAAAGTTTAGAAAAATCATATACTAACAGTGAACTTGTGAGAAAAATTCTTAGATCTCTTCCTTAAAGTTGGGAGGTGAAGGTGACGGCTATACAAGAAGCTAAGGATCTCAACACATTGTCCCTTGAAGAGCTTCTTGGTTCTCTCATGACACATGAGTTAATAATAAAGCAAAACTTAGAAGATGAAGTTAAGATGAAGAAGACCATGGCCCTCAAGTCCATAGCAAAGGAAGAAGAGGAAGAAAGTGAAGAGTTCGACGAAGGAGATGATGATGAAGAAATGGCTCTCCTAATCAAAAAATTTAAAAGATTTATAAGGAAGAAAAGACCAAACCTCAGAAGAAGACCCTTCTCCAAAGATGAAGCTAGCAAAGATTGAGAAAAAGATAAAGACAAGGAGCAGCTTACATGCTTTGAATGCAAGAAATCAGGTCATTTCAAGGTAGACTGCCTCCTATTGAAGAAATCCTCTAAGAAAGTAAAGAAGAGAGCAATGATGGCAGCATGGAGTGATAGTGAAGAATCAAGTTCAGATGAAGAAGGACAAGAAATAGTAAATTTATGTCTCATGGCTCTAGAGGATGAGGTAACACTTGACACTCAACCTGAATTTTTATTTGATGAGTTGCAAGAAGCATTTCATGAATTGTATGATGATCTTAAAAAGTTAATCTTGAAAAACAAAAATCTGAAATCAATCAATCAAAATTTAATCAAAGAAAAAAAGAAAATATTGAAAAAAAAAAGACCTTATCTCTATAGAAAACTAGAATCTATAGAAAGAACTTGAAAAATATAAATCTATAGTTTAAAAGTTTATATTAAGTTCTAAAAAATTATAATTATTACTTAATAATCAAAAAGCTATCTTTGACAAAGCAGGAATTGATTTTAAAACTTAAAAAAAATAAAAATTTCTAAAGAATTTCTTTGTAAATGATACATCTTCAACTTCACAAAAATCAATCTATTTTTGCTGTGGAAAATCTGGACACAAGTCTTATGTTTGCAATTTTAGAAAAATGAAAAATAGTCCAAACATAAAGAAGGTATGGGTTTCCAAAGAAATTATGGTTATTAACCTTAAAGGACCCAAGATGACTTGGGTACCTAAAATCCCCACTTGATCTTTGATTGCAACTGTCTTGCAGCCAATAGGAAGAAAGAAAAATGGTATATAGATAATGGCTGCTCAAGATACATGATGGATGAGAAGAAGCATTTTATCACTCTTGAAGCTAAGAAAGGAGAAATTGTAACTTTTGGTGATAATGGCAAAGGACACATCATTGGTAGTGGTAAAATATGTATCACTCCTTCTATTTTTATAGATAATGTACTTTTAGTAGATGGATTAAAGTATAACTTATTAAGTATAAGTCAACTTTATGATAAAGAATTTAAAGTTGTTTTTGAATCACTCATGTGCATTATCACTAGTCCTATTGATAATAGTATAGCTCTTATTGGACATAGATATAGAAATATATACTTAGTAGATTTAGATGACTCTTCCACTAAAAGAAGCCAATGTTTAGTTGCAATGAATACTAAATCAATAAAGATAGTTGGCTATGGCATCGTAGACTAGGACATGCTAGCATGGATTTGATTTCTAAGCTAATTAAAAGGGATCTTATAAAAGATTTGTCGAAACTTAATTTTGAGAAAAATAAAATATGTGATGCATGTCAATTAGAAAAATAAACTAGAAGCTCTTTCAAATAAAAAAAATATTGTTTCAACTTCTAGACCCCTTGAACTACTTCACATGGATTTATTTGGATCAACTAGGACCACAAGTCTAAGTGGTAAGAAATATGGACTTGTAATTATAGATGATTTTTCGAGATTCATCTAAGTTTTATTTTTGGCGCAAAAGGATGAAGCATTTTCTGCATTTACTAAGTTCTTTAAGAAAGTTTCAAATGAAAAGAACCTCTCTATCATTTGCATTAGAAGTGATCATGGAACAAAGTTTGAAAACCAACATTTTGAAACTTTTTGTAATAAAATGGGGATTGAACATAATTTTTCTACTCCTAGAACACCTTAACAAAATGGAATTATTGAAAGAAAAAATAAAATCCTAGAGGAAATGACCCGAACCATGTTGTGTGAAAGCCATCTTCCAAGATATTTTTAGGCTGAAGCTATCAATACAGCATGTTATATTCTAAATAGAGCATTAATAAGGCTGATATTAAAAAAAAATCTCTTATGAACTATGGAAAAATAGAAAATCAAATATTAGTTAGTTTCATATTTTTGGTTGCAAATGTTTTGTTCTAAATAATGGCAAAGATAACTTAGGTAAATTTGATACAAAATCTAATGAAGGCATTTTCTTAGGATATTCCATCTCTAGTAAAGCATATAGGATCTTTAACAAATGTACACTAGTTGTTGAAGAATCTATACATGTGATATTTGATGAAACTAATTACTTATCTTCTAGAAAAGAGGATATAGCTGATGATAATGTAGGAATAACTGAGAAATAAGTGAAGAAATTACACTCAAGGAATCAGCTACTTAAGATAACGAAGAAGAGAAGAAAGTTGAACCTAAAGATGAAAATCCTGATGACACTTAAACTCAAAGTTTACCAAAAGAATGGAGGTATGCCCTTGGCCACCCCAAAGATCAAATTATTGGTAATCCATCACAAGGAGTAAGAACCCATGCATCTTTAAGAAATATTAATAACTATCTAGTATTTGTATCTTAAATTAAACCTAAAACTATAGAAGAAGCTGAAAATGACCCAACTTGGATAAATGCAATGCATGAAGAACTAAATCAGTTTGAAAGAAATAAAGTTTGGACCCTAGTTAATAGACTAAATGATTATCCAATGATTGAAATTAAATGAATATTTAGAAATAAATTAGATGAAAATGAGATAATCACTAGAAATAAAGCTAGACTAGTAGCTAAAGGATATAATCAAAAGGAAGGTATTGATTTTGATGAAAATTTTGCTCCTGTTGCTAGATTAGAGGCAATTAGACTACTACTTGCATTTGCATGCTTCAAAAAGTTCAAATTATACCAAATGGATATTAAAAGTATTTTCTTAAATAGATACATAGCTGAGAAAGTATATGTAGAACAACCATCCGGATTTGAAAGTCATGAATATCCTAATCATGTTTACAAATTGCATAAGGTACTCTATGGTTTAAAACAAGCCCCTAGAGCATGGTATGAGAGATTAAGTAAATTTCTAATTGATAATGAATTCTCTAGAGAAAATATTGATAAAACTCTATTTCTAAAAAAGAAAAATAAAGACTTATTGGTAGTACAAATTTATGTAGATGATATTATTTTTGGTGCTACTAATGAAAGTCTTTGCCAAGAGTTTGCCAAGCTTATGCATGGTAAGTTCGAGATAAATATGATGGACGAACTGAACTTCTTTCTCAGACTTCAGATCAAGCAAAGTGAAGAGGAAATCTTCATTAACCAAACAAAGTACATAAGAGAAATCTTGAAAAAGTTTGGAATGGAGAACTCAAAACCAATTGGCACACCTATGAGCCCCTCATGCAAACTTGATTAGGATGAAAAGATTAAGAAAATTGATACTAAATTATATAGAGGTATGATAGGATCATTACTCTATCTTACTGCAAGTAGATCTGATATTATATTTAGTACTTGTATGTGTGCTAGATATCAATCTGATCCTAGAGAATCTCATGCTTTAGCTATTAAAAGAATATTCAAATATTTATCTAGAACACTTAATGCTAGACTTTGGTATGATAAATTATCACCTTTAGAATTAATTGGATACACCAATTCTAATTTTACTAGATATAAATTAGATAGAAAAAGTACTAGTGGCACTTATCAATTTTTAGGAGTTAATCTAATTTCATGATTTAGCAAGAAATAATACTCAATAGCATTATCTACAGCTGAAGCTGAATATATTGCTGCTAGGAGTTATTGTGTTCAAATTTTATGGATAAAATAATAACTTGAAGACTTTGTCATAAAACTTAATAAAATTTTAATAAGATGTGATAATACTAGTGTAATTAATCAAACTAAAAATCCTAGTTCAACACTCCAAATCCAAATATATTGAAATAAGACACCATTTCATAAGAGATCTTGTACAAAATCATGATGTGATGCTTGAGTTTGTTAGTACAGATAAGCAACTAGCAGATATCTTTACTAAACCTCTTAATAAAGAAAGATTTAGCATAATTAGGAGAGAACTAGGAATGTACTATCACTTCAGATTAAGACCAAAACTAGATTCTCTTGATCTAATAACTCTCATATGAATTAGAAATCTTTCTATAGTTCTTAAAGGATTTTATCAAGTGAATTTACTGATTGATTTAAAATCATGTCCTCTCTTTAAACTCTCACAAAGATCTCATATTTCATAAGACTATTGATTTATTAGACTCAATTCTCAACTATCTCTCAATCAGATGCATCTATTCTTCTTATATGAAAAATCAAAATTCCATACTACTTAACCTAAAGTCAACTCATGGTCGACTCCCGCTGGAGTCGACTCATGAAAACCTAGAGTCGACTCATGGTCAGAAACCTAGTCTTTAAACTCGAATCCTCTCCTCCTCATCTCACCTCACCCCTTCACTGTTCAACCCTAGAACTATTCTAAGACCGTGAGGGACCCTCCATTGACACCTCCACCTATTCCCTTCTCAATTTTTCTTGGATTCATCCTCCACCTATGTGGAATGAGGTGTGGGAGAAAGATCCAAGTTGTTCAAAGAAGATTACATCCAGTGGAGGAGCGTGAATCTTCAAGCAATGGTGATTTTGACTATAACGAAGGTAACACCATCCCCTAATTGCTTGTTCCTCCTTCTCCCTCTCTACTAGACCGACAAGTGACAACCAAAGAAAATGTAGATTTTCATTTCTTTGACCTAGAGGGATTGAGGATAAGTAGTTGGATCCAAAACCAATAGTGGGAGCATATTTTCTCCATCAACCAACCAACCTACCCACGGTTAGTCAGAGAGTTTTATAGATGCATGACTAGAGATGAGGATGATATGAAAAGTACAGTAAAAAAAGTCACCTTTCACCTCATACCTGAAAGACTTGGATAAATTTGGGGTCTACCCACTGAGGGAGCAGCACCACAGTGGCTTGTTGATAAAAATTTTGCGCTTAGATTGATCACTGGGTTGGAAAGTGTTAAGAAAATCATAAAGCTAGAAGCTAATAGTCTATCCATAGAAATGAGAGTTCTCAATCACATTGTTGCTCAAATTATCTTTCCCAAGATCGATCGATTTGATCTAGTCCTGATAGGGTAACTGGGATTATGGACTACATAGTTCGAGATGAGCAACTCAATCTTTCATTGTTAATTTTTAGACAGATGAGGGATGGAGTAGGTAGGGCTAGAGCATGTCTTTCTTATGGTATGGCCCTGATCTCGATCTTTAGGAAGGTTGGGATTGATTTTGAGGGAGAGCTATCTTAACATCTGATACATACTAATACATATGGGGAGAAAACACTAACTAGGATGGGCTATTGAAAGCTGAATGATAGATGGGTCAAGAGAGCTTCTGGATAGAAGCAGCCACTGACCTGAGATGGAGCCGAACCTAGTCAAACTATAGATATTTCTCTGGTACAACCTTCGATCAAGCCAGCTGCAGACCTATTCACCATCCCCTCAGGTCTGTCTGCCACTACTCATCCTACACCAGATCAGACTATCGATGATCAGGCTACCCGGATCATCCATACTATCTAGATAGAGAAAGATCTCATATTGAGGAGATCCAGATCGAGATAGCTAGGCTAGCATTTGAGGTTGGGCATCTGACTCAGCTCATGGAGTAGAAAGAGATCCAGCACGTCCCCAGATATGATCACATCACTTCTAGCTTCTATGGGATAGTTGGTAGATTTTTTGAGGACTTATGCTCCACTAGGATCGGTGGCAGTAGTGATCACTACAGCAGTAGAGGCAACGACTGAGACAATAGTATCTATAGCAGCCACTGACATAGTTGAGGCAGATCCAAATATTTTCTTTATTTAGCCTCCAGTTTCTGAGCCTCCTCCTAGTGCACTCGATCTGCCACCTACTACACAGCCTTCTTCTAGACCCCTTAGGACATATTTCCGAGCTGGAGGACCATCCACTTGCATCAGGAGCAAGAGAGTGACTAGAGCCAGCTCCTCCACCATACTGGATATCCCACCTAACTGATCTATTAGGACCAAGGTCATCTTGTATAGGTCTTACTTTATATCTATATGGTGTATTAGGAGTTAGTCATCGTATTAGGACTTAGACATGATATGTTATCCATATCATCTTATTATTGATGATACTTTATCTTAGGATCTTGTTTATAAGTACTTGTACTGCTTGGATATCTTTTTGTATGTAGTACATATCCCTATGAACTATGTATTTTTTTATATATGTATGGATGTTTTCTTTTATATCCTTTTTGTTGATGATACATTTTCTTGCTATTCATTCCTTGATGATGATAAAAAGGGGGAGAAAAAAATGAGCATAAAGAAAGGAGGAACAAATACACAAACATGAAAAAGAAAGAAATAAGCATAAAGAAAAGGGGAGCACATAAAAATGAACGAGAAAAATATAAGCATAAAGAAAGGAGGAGGATACAAATAAAAGCATTCAAGAAAAATGAAACAAATACAACATGGCACATTAATGCTGAAAATGAGACACATATCTCAACATTCTGAAAATTTGGCACATTAATGGCATACTAGTGGCACATTAATGGCACATACCATAAAACTCTAAAACTTTTAAATTGTTGGCACATTTTACATTTAACAAATAGAAAGTGGGAGGATCATTGCAATTAAAATAATAAATTACTACAAAATGAATGAAATTATATATAACCTAAATTTGCATTTGAAATGTTATTTTCTTTACTATTGAATGTCTTTTTGAATTTGTAATTGTTATGCATGAACTCAAATGTTTTGTCATCATCAAAAAGGGAGAGATTATTGACCCTAGGTATGATTTTGATGAATAACAAAATATTTGAGTCTATTTTGGATACTGACATTTGGGTTGAGGTGTTTAAAACAAAGTTCAGAAAGATAGAAACCCATTTTAATGATGCTCCATATTTTGATTGAAAGAACCAAGAAAGAGGAGCAAAAAGAGGTCAAGCCAAACACTTTCAAGGAAGTATTGGGTCATGAACAAGCTCAAAGGAAGTTTAAAGATGGATTTGGCACTCGACTTTCGATTGGTAGGAGCTGACTCACGGGCTCAGGCAAGCACCAGGCTTAAAATAGAAGGCTTTAGTATGGACCCTATCGTAGGAGTCAATCAAAAGTTGACCATAAGTCGACTCATGGAGGAGTCGACTCAAGAAAAGTAGGAGTTGCCTCATGTCACAGAAAAGGTACTAGTCCAAGAATAGAATATAGAATTTTTTACCCTACAACTGGAGTCGACTCATGAAGTCTAGGAGTCGACTCTGGCACGTAGAACTGGTACAAGATAGGAATACAGAGAGTCAAAATTTTTCATCCTACAGCTAGAGTTGACTCAAGACTTTGAAGAGTCAACTCCCAAACTTCAGAATTTTTCATCCTCCAGCTGGAGTCGACTCAAGACTTTGGGGAGTCGACTCTCGAGTTTTTGACAGCCCCAATGGCTAGTTTTCAGAACTATCTAGATTTCATTTTTCACCCTCTAATGGCTTTTTCTAATATTCCAATAGCTACAAATCCATTTTTGGATCTCTTAACTTAGATTAGAAGACTTCTAAGATCATATTAAGGATGAAAAACTCAAGATATAAAAGCAAGGAAGTGAAAAACTTTAGCAACCTTTTGAAAATCTATGTACAGTCCAAACAGTGAGCCTTAAAAAGCCTTCATTATTGTTCAACAACTCAACCAGCTATGCAATCAAGGCATTCTCAAGTGAAGAAAGGGAGCATTCATTGCTAAAGCCCTCTAACAACTCAGCTTGTGCATTAAAGCTTCAAATCTGCTCTTCAAGGAGTTCGTTTGACTTTAAATTTCAGTACTTCAAAATTTCTATATTTCAAGTTTCGAAAGGATTGATTCTTAGGGGATAGGCTCATCCAAGCCTTAAATTGAATTTGTACAAGCCTAGGAGTAGCTTGCGGTTAGGTTTTAATTGGTTAGCCTGTAAAATCAACTAAATTTAGATTGTGAGCTTGGTGAAAATAATCTTACTGTAATCTTGGAGATTATAGTGGAATTCTCAAGTGGAGTGCTTGAAGAGTGGACGTAGGTATTGGGTTTGACACCAAACCACTATAAAAATCTTAAGCTTTTGTGTATGTGATTCTTTTTTTTAGTTACTATTATTTTCTACATATTTAACTTACTGTATTTTCAACATATCAATATTTAAGTTCTGCACATACATTTAGTGAATCAAAAATTTTTTAAAAACCTAATTCACCCCTCCTCTTGGGTTGTTCTTCTGGGCAACAATGGTTAATTCCTAAAAGCTCTGGATCGAGGGATCATCATGGAGGATGGTGATTCGATCCAATTAGATTAGTGCATGGATCATTTTTCTTCTGGACTGATGAGTCTCGAGTCTATAATGTAGAGATACTGAAGTGAGAGTGCAGGTAATTGTTAGAGAACAACTTGCACTGAGTGTGACTAACACGAGAAGTCACTTGGATGTCTACTCACTCGTCAGTGGTTTACTCACTGCTATAGTGGTGTGAGTGATCCTTTGACCTGCGATGCCTCGGCTATTCACAATAAGGCTATTGTAGTTTGACTGCACATATACTTATTTTCCTAACCATTTAAGTTCTTGCGATGTATGTTAGCTACAGTAGGTTTAGGATCACTATTAGAAGTAGGATGCACCTAGATAGAATTTAACGATCTAGATAGAAAAAGAGAAGTCCTATGTGATTCACAAGACTGTATTCAAAAAATCTTCGATCAAAGCAAGTGTGAATACTAGAAAAAAATTTTCACAAAAATTCATAAATAAACATTAGTCGAGCCAATCTTGTATAAGACTAACATTGGGATTTGACGAGTTTTTCATGACCTTCATCTAGTCAGGACTCACGATAGAAGAACTGAATCATATGATAATTACATCTAGAGGTTTAATAATTTCATTCTGCTGGATTGCCACTACATACTATGTAGCACCCGACTCCAAAAATGATCAATTTCTCAATCTGTCAATTCAGGCACTTCAATTTAACTTAAAATTTCTGAACATTAAGCTTAAGGTTTAACATTTTATTCTTCAAGCCACACCATCCACACATAGATCAAAAGTATGTCACACTTAGCTTTGTTCTAATTTACGTATCTCCAATATACACCATATATTGAAACATACCCTTTTACATTTAGGTTCCTTACAATTCATACATATGAAATATCCTGAAACATACACTTTCCATCATCTAACATGACCAATTTGATTAGCATGAATGCTGATGAGGATGCCGGTGCTTTACTTCTAGGATTGGCTAAAGTACTCACAATCTGCAGTAGAAAAAAATGAGGGAATGAGACCTAAGTCCAAGTGAATGGATAATCTATCTAACAATGGAGAAATAGGAAAAGTTTAACTACAATACATATCATCATAGCATATAGCTTATATATTTAATATCCTTTCAAACTATCATAAGTTAAATAAGAATAAAATTACAAATAAATCACTTTAATTGCTAAAAGAAAACTTTGCTGAGCTAAAATAAGTTTACTAAACTATAATAAAATACTCTCTCTCTACTAAAAAATGCTACTGGCTACTGCCGATTACCCCAGCGCACCACTACCATGGGTAATCAACGCGTAGTATGAATACTGGTGATAAAGCCCTACTAGGCATTTTAGTAATTGCTTAGCCCTATTGGGCATTTTGATCACTGATACTGATGTGGTATTGGTAGATTTATGCTGTATGGCATACTAATGCTATAGCTTAATTTCGAAAGAAAGCTCATTAACTTTTCAATATTCATAGGCTGCTTCAAAATAAATTTTAAGACAAACCGAATTCTTGTCTAAACCAAATATATAGATTCTTGTTTCCATGCTTTCACACACACACACACATACATATATAAGCTATAAATTATAGAACCCTAGCTTTTGTTTCAAGATAGATATTTTTGTAGCAAATACACTGAAAGATACCAAGGTTAAATAGGAAATCCACTCACCTTAAATTAGTTACTGGATCATTTTAGAGATTAATTCACCCAAAACACTTCTTGAGCTCTCTTCTTCTCCTATAAAGTTGGCAAACACACTTTTTTTAATACAAAATTACATGATGAATGAAAATGATTGTGCATGCTTTGCTTTGTATGCTTGTTCTTAAATCATTTTAACTCTTGCTTTGGTTTTACTTTACTTGCCCTAGCTTAGGTTCAACTAATCCTCAACATATACTCAACAAATTTCATTATTTCCACTAGTTTTCTTCTTTATAATCTATTTTAAATTTAGCCCACACAACCCAACTTGTTTGCTGAAATATATCAAAAAGTTTCAAAAAAATGAAATAGGTAGCAACTATTCTTCTTCCAATTTAAACTCAAATTCATAACTTGATTCACCAAAATCTTCTAAATTGAAAAGAATAGATTTATGGTTTATTTTGAATTCAATTTATGCGTTAAATTCCTTACCTCAAGTGATTTATGTTCTGCTATCCTCAAACCAGTCTTCTTTCTTCTTTATTACCAATAACTTTTCCTTCCTCAAATTAGTTCATCACTAAAGTCACCTTTGCCAAGCTAAATTCTCCTTGATTTCTTACTAAGAAAATCATCATTTCCCATTTCTCTTTCTTTCTCTAATTTTCTTGCTTTTGCTGGATAATTAGAACAAGTTAACAAAAGGAACCAGTATTTAAGGTTTGGAAAATAATAAATTAAGTAGATAATTTGCTAGGTGTCTATCCCCTGAAAAGCTAGCAAAAAGGTTGCTTCCCCAGCTTTTTTTTGTATATTAAAAAGTTGCCAAACTAACCCTTTAAAATTATTTTTAAATTTTTTCTTGAAACCTCTCGGCTGAAACATGCTCCTAGGTTTTCCCGTGATAAGGGTCAACTCCACTGAAACTCGAGTTGACCACTATATCATAGGTCGGTAATAAGGTCAGCTATTCTTAAAACAAATTGTCCCCTAGGTCGACCTCACCACGTGCCAATACAGTGCTTCCTGAATCTTTTCTCTCTATTTTTCTATGATGGAGTTAACCCCTCCTAAGATGGAGTCGACCCCTTCCCTTGGGTTCAAAAATTGATCTCACTCATGGAAACATTTCACTAGATTTGTTTTTCCTCTAAAATTACCACCCAACATAAGTATATTACCTTAAATATCCTTCGAGATGCCACCTACTATATGTTCAATAACCATCAAGATTTAACTTTAATACCACTATTATTGATCTCATTCCTCAATCATATTCCTCTCCTAACTTAATAATTAAAGCCATAATTCCTTACTATTACTTAATTAATATTTAAATGTTTATGTACTCTATAAGTGAAATGTTGTGCTATGCGTAAATGCAGAAATGCAAGTATAATTTCTCTTAAACTACCATAGAGTTGATCTAGAATGTTATATTTCCTCCCCACTTTAAAAGAATTTCATCCCGAAATTCAGTTACCTTTAGTCTGAAATAGATATGGATATTTATTCTTCATTTCATCCTTTTTTTTTCATGTGGCTTCTTTAGTATTGTGATTCTACCAAAGAACTTTGATCAGAGGTATAATTGGAATACACAATTGTCTTTCTTCTCTACCCAAAACTTGCACTGATTTTTCTGGACAAGATAAGTTTTCCTATAATTTAAATGGATAAAACCATAAGACATGTGATGGATCTGAAATAAACTTCTGCAGCATAGAGATATGAAATATATTATGAATCTGGGCAAGCTTTGGTGGTAAGGCTAAATGATATGCAATCAGTCCAATACACAGATAAGGTCCTATTTACCTTAGATTTAACTTTCCTTTCTTCCCAAACCATAATATACCCTTTCAAGGAGAAACTTTAAGAAATACTTTGTCACCTACATAAAAATTCACCTCTCTATGCTTCAGATCTGCATATTTTCTTTATCTATCTTGTGTTGTTTTTAATTTTTCTCTGATTAATCTAATCTGATATGTGGTGATCTATACTATTTCTGGTCATAGCTGCTTTCTGTCTTCTTCCTCATCCCAATACACTGGAGTTCTGCATTTTCTACCATATAGAGCTTCATATGGTGCTACACCTATACTAGAATGATAACTATTATTACATGCAAACTCTATTAATGGTAGATATTCATCCCAGCTATCTGAAAATCCCATAACACATGCTCGAAGCATATCCTCTAGAGTCTGTATAGTCCTCTATGTCTATCCATCAGTCTATAGATGGAAAGTTGTATTGAATTTTAATTTAGTACCCAAAGCATTCTATAACTCTGACCAAAACTGTGAAGTAAATCAAGGATCTCTATCTAATACAATAAAGATAGGTACTCCGTATCAACTAATAATCTCATCAATATATAATTTTGCTAATCTATCCAAAGTGAAAGTTATCTTGATAGGAAGGAAATAAACTAATTTAGTTAGTCTATCTACAATCACCCATACTGCAATATTAACTTTCCTGGTTCTTGGAAGATTCACTGCAAAATCCATTATAATATGTTCCCACTTCCATTCAGGTATAAAGAATGGCTGCAACTTTCCAGCTGGGCTCTGATGTTCAGCCTTAATCTGCTGGCATACCAAACACCTAGATATATACTTAGTTATCTCCCTTTTCATACAATTCTACCAATAATTTTGTCTGATAATTCGGTACATTTTAGTACTTTCTAGATATGAAGTATAGGCTGAACAATAGGCTTCTTCCATTATCTACTTTCTAAGATCACCTATTCTCGGTACACATACATGGCTCCCAATCATCAGGGTACCATCCTTTTTAATTGAAAAATCTGACTGCAATCCATTCTGTATAGCATCTACAATCTTTCTTAATTGAGGATCTTGAGCTTGAGCCTTGTATATCTCATCTACCAAAGTAGGCCTAACCTAAAAACTAGCCAATAAGGCTCTAGAATTTTTACTATCAACTAAGTATTCGGTGCCCTTAGCTCTACCATCAATGGAAAATACACTGCTTGGATGTGAGACAAGATAGTGGTGGACTTTCAACTCAATACATCAGCCACTATATTAGCTTCTCCAAGATGGTACTCGATAGTACAATCAAAGTCTTTAATCAGCTCAATCCATCTTCTTTGTCTTAAATTTAACTCCTTTTAGGTTAGCACATATTTCAGGCTCTTATGATCTATGAAGATTGGACACTTCTCTCCATATAGATAATGTCTTCATATTTTCAGAGCAAATACCACAGCAGCAAGTTCTAGATCATGGATAGGGTAATTCAATTCATATGGTCTAAGCTGTCGAGAAACATATGCAATGATCTTTTCTGTGCTGCATGAACACACAACCCCATCCTTTATGAGAAGCATCACCATGAACCAACATAACTACCACCACTGGAAGGAAGAGAGAGTATTGGAGCTGATGTTAGTCTTTTCTTTAATTCATTCATGCTTTTTTGACATTCATCATTCCAGTCAAATTTAATATTCTTTCTAAGTAACCTTGTCATAGAAAATGCAATGATAGAAAAAGTCTCAATAAACCTTCTGTAATAGCCAAGTAACCCAAGAAAACTTCTTACTTTAGTGGGATTGGTGGGTGGCTCCCAATTCACAATAGCTTCAATCTTCTAGGGATCAACTAAGACACCTTCTGCTAAAATTACATGGCCAAGAAAAATCATCTTATTCTACCAAAATTCACTCTTGCTTAATTTAGCATACAACTACTTTTCTCGAAGTATTTGTAGGATAGTTCTCAAGTATTCCTTATGTTCTGCTTCAGTTTTAGAGTATATTAATATGTCATTAATAAAAATAATTTTAAATCTATCTAAAAACTATTGAACCACCCGATGCATCAAACTCATAAAAGTTGCTGGAGCATTGGTCAAGCCAAATGGCATTACTAAAAATTTATAATGACCATATTTGGTTCGAAATACAGTCTTTGAAATACATCTTCTTCTTCTGATCTTAAGTTGACGGTATCCAGATCTGAGATTTATCTTTGAAAATACTTTGGCTCCCTAAAGCTGATCAAACAAGATCATCAATACATGGCAATAGATAATTGTTCTGAATAGTTACCTTATTAAGCTACCTGACTATTAATACACAATCTTATAGTGCCATCCTTCTTTTTAACAAACAACACTGGAGCTCTTTAAGATGAAATACTTGGCTTGATAAATTGTTTGTCAAGCAATTCTTGCAATTATCTCTTAAGTTCTCTTAATTCCACTGGAGCCATTCTATATGGAGCCTTGGATATCGGTTTAGTACCTAGAATCAAATCAATACCAAATTCTATCTCTCTATCTAGTGGTAACCCTAAAAGTTCTTTGGAAAAAATATCTGGAAACTCACAAACCACTAGGATATCTATTAAATTCAGCTTGCTTATTTTTATATTAACCACACATGCCAAATAGGCTTCACACCCTTTTCTAAGTGATCTACTAGCTATCAAAGCTGAAATAATACATGATGAAAGTACCCAACATTTGCTTGAAAAAAATATCTCTCTGCCATCTAAAATCTGAAAAATTACTTTTTTCTAAAACAATCTACCTTTGCTCGATACACAGATAACCAGTCCATGCCTAAAATAGCATCAAAATCTTATATATCTAGAGGAATCAAATCTGGTACTAATTCATGTTCCTCCATGTGAACTAGATAGCCCTTAAATATTTGATTTGCAATAAATGGCTTTCCTACTAGCATAGATACCATCATACTATAATTTAGTAATGTGCACAGAAAATGCAGATGATAAATATGAATGTGTGGATCTAGGATCAATCAATACATATATAATATAGTCACAAATAGATAACTTACAAATCACTACATGATGAGTAGCTTATGTCTCCTGCCTGGTCATGGCAAACACCCTTGCCTCAGGTTTCGACCTACTTGGTGAGACCTCCTGTCTACCAGCACTGGTCTTTTCATGATGAGCTAGAGTATTTGCCCCAAAATTTCTACCCCTGCTCGAAAATCCTCGAGAAGTATTTGGCCCTGATGGAAGATCCCTGACTTGAGCAAATTTGGGGTAGTTCCTCCTCTGATGTTCCATCTATTCATCCTCAAAATATCTCAAAAATCCTTTTCTACACTCTTCAAAATGAAATTTTCCATAATTAGCATACTGAGGAACCTGGCTTGGTGAAGTAACAACTAGACTAGCCTCCTTATTAGAATTGCCTTGATTCTCCCTTCTCCCTATCATCCTGCTTTTTGATGATTGTAGCACATATTTCTGTTCTATCATCCTCTACTTTGGGCTGATAAAGGCAAAAGAATCCACACCTGACTCTACTGATGTTTTAAAACTCTGACTGGGTTGTTCCAAAGTAACAATCCTCTTTGATGGCCTGACTTCCTCCTGAACTGATTAAAAAACTATGTACACTTCCCTTGCTTCTTTCCTACTTTTGGCTATAGAATTCTTTTTTAATCTCCTCTACTCTAATAGCCCCTTGGATTAACTGAGCAAAATTATCATACTCATGCATTTTTGTTTTCACATTAATCTCTAAATGCAGCCCATCTTGAAATAATCTACACTTTTCTTTTTCATCCACTACAAAAGCTGGGGCAAAATGAGATAACTCTATGAACTTGGCTTCATACTCTGCCATGGACATCCTTCTCTGAGTTAAATTGAAGAATTCCCTCCTCTTCTAATCTTGATATACAACTGAATAATATTGCTAAAAGAACTCCCTTCTGAAATCATTCTAGGTAATAATGAAATCCTATGACTGTCTACTCACATAAGATCTCCACCAATACTGAGCTCAGCCTTCTAATAGAAAAATGGCAATATTCAACTATTCTTCATCTATATTTTTCATTAAGGCAAACACCCTTTCTATCTTTTGGAACCAATTCTCTGCCTGTATTGAATCTGTAGTGCCCTGAAATTTTGTTGCTTCTAGTTTTTTTGCTCTCTCATAACTTTTCTCTATATCTGCACTTCGAGATTGAAAACTAGAGGCAAAAGCTACTGCAGTAGTAATAGCTTGAGTAATTACACCTATTAATTCTTGTAATCCAGGAATGGGTGCTTGGGCTTGAGGTGGAGGTGCTGATGCTGGTGTTATAGATGGTGATTCATGAATATGCTCATGCATTTATGAAGCCTCTGCATCTACCCTTATCCCTGGGGTGGAAGATGAAGCACTGGGTGATGCTCTATAAGATTGGCCATCCTTATTATCTCTTCTTGATCTATCCCAGCCTCAGCCTTGACCCCTACTTGGACCTTGTCCTTGGCCTCTATCTTCCTCTGATGGTAGTCCTCCACCAAGTTCTGATCTTCTTCATACCATCTTCCTACAAAATATAATTAAGAAGATCAATTAAAATGAATATGCTATACCTATGTCCATACCATCTATTAACCTAGGCTCTGATACCAATAAATGTAGCACCCCATCCCAAAATCGATCAATTTCTTAATTTGTCAACTCAGGCACTTCAATTTAACTTAATATTTTTGAACATCAACCTTAAGGTTTAACATTTTATTCTTCAAACAATACCATCCACACATAGATCAAAAGTACCTCACACTTAGCTTTGTTCTAATTTACATATCTCCAATATACACCATATACTGAAACATACCCTTTTACATTTAGGTTTCTTACAATTTATACATATGAAACATCCCAAAACATACACTTTCCACCATCTAACATGACCAACCTGACCAGTGTAAATGCTAATGAGGATGCCAGTGCTTTACTTCTAGGACTAGCTAAAGTACTCCCAATTTGTAGTAGGAAAAAGTGAGGGAATGACACCTAAGTTCCAGTGGATGGATAATCTATCTAACAATGGAGAAATAGAAAAAGTTTAACTACAATACATATCATCATAACGTATAGCTTATATATTAATATCCTTTCAAATTTTAATAAGTTAAACAAGAATAAAACTATAAATAAATCACTTTGTTGAAAAAATTTTGCTGAGCTAAAATAAATTTACTGAACTATAATAAAATACTCTTTCTTTACTAAAGAATGCTGCTGGCTACTATCGATTACCCCTAGTGCACCACTACTATGGATAATCAATACATAGTATGAATGCTACTGATAAAGCCCCACCAGGCATTTTAGTAACTGTTGAGCTCTACAGGGCATTTTGATCATTAATACTGCTATGGTGCTGGCTGATTTATGCTGTAATACATGCTAATGCCATGGCTCAGTTTCAAAAGAAAGCTCATTAACTTTTCAATATTCATAGGCAGCTTCAAAACAAATTTCAAGACAAACCGAATTCTTGTCCAAACCAAATACATAGATTCCTATTTCCAAGCTTTCACACACACACATATATATGTATATATAAGCTATAAATCATAGAACTCTAGCTTTTATTTCAAGATAAATATTTTTATAGAAAATACAATGAAAGATACCAAGGTTGAATAGAAAATCTGCTCACCTTAAATTAGTTACTAGATTATTTTAGAGCTCAATTCACCCAAAGCACTTCTTGAGCCCTCTTCTTCTCTTATAAAGTTGGTGAACATAATTTTTTTAATACAAAATTATATATGAATGAATATGATTTTGCATGCCTTGCTTCTGTATGCTTGTTCTTAAATTATTTTAACTCTTGCTTTGGTTTTACTTTACTTGCCCTAGCTTAGGTTCAACTAATCCTCAATATATACTCAACAAATTCCAATATTTCCACTATTTTTCTTCTTCATAATCTATTTTAAATTTAGCCCACACAACACAACTTATTTGTTGAAATATATCAAAAAGTTTCAGAAAAATGAAATAGGTAGCAACTATTCTTCTTCCAATTTAAACTCAAATTCATAACTTGATTCACCAAAACATCTAAGTTGAAAAGAATAGATTTAGGGTTCATTTTGAATTCAATTTAACGGTTAAATTCCTTACATGAAGTGATTTATATTCTTTTGTCCTCAAACCAATCTTTTTT
>QRFJ01001911.1:202023-262030 GCA_006176705.1 Cocos nucifera
ATCAAAAAAATAAAAATAAAATAAATCTAAAATCATATTTAATCAAATTAACAATATGATTATACTAGATTACATATAGAACTATTCTATTCCTAGTCTAGTCATGCATCTCATACACTATAGATCTAAATTATATAATTTTTAATTTTTTGATTTTAGATCTAATCATATTTGATATGATATCTAAAATTTTTTAATATTAGATCATAAATAAAAATTAAATTAAATCTAAAATAGATCTGAAAAACTGCTAATGCAACTTTGATACCAGTTGAAGGAAAATCAATATTTTTTGCCGTAGGATCGTCCAAATCTGATCAGATCTGAGGTAGATTTTTCTAAAAAAAAAGTTTACAATCCAATCAAATCTAAGAGTTCTCAAATTTGATTGAGGTGATCTGATATTAAATATAAAAATTAATTCTAAATGAGGAACATCTCATATACCTGATTAGGATAATCTGATTATCCTGACGATGATCCTGATGCTCCTGAGGTTCTTAATTGAGCCACACACGTGCTTGGCCTCTACCAAAGTCTACTCAAGTAGGATCTAAAAGTTTTCTCCTTTTGAATCAAGACTCCAAAGATCACTGGATCTGATCTAGAAGCTCTTCAAAAACTTCTTTGATGAAGCAGTAGTCTTCTCTTTCAGCAGTGCTGCCTTCTACCTGATCTAGGTGCTAATGCTCCTTGGATGGCTCTTAGACTTGTGCCCAACTCCTTGGGCATGGAAAGGGGAGAGAGAGGATTAGAGGAGAGTTAAGAAAGAAATCCAACCCTCAGACCTTCCTAAAATTAGAAATAAAATATATTAGAAAAGGTCCTAAGAGAAAGATAAATCTTCTCTTTCAGGACATCAACGATTGATGTCCTAAAAATATCTTTATGCTAGGACAAGGGAGACCTTCTTTTCTAGACTTTTTCTATGTTTTTAGATCTTACACTTTCTAATTTTTCTTATGAAAAAATCTCACAAAAATATGGAGAAGAAGGGTTCTCAAAAAAATCCTAAGAGAAGACCTTCTTCTATTCTTCTTCTCTCATCAAGACATGATCAGATCATGCCCAAAATTGATCATCCTACCCCAACACCTTAGAGCATAGATCCCCACCCCTCTTCCTCTCTCTCTCTCTCTTAGATTTTTATCATATAAAAATTATAAAGAAAAATGAGAAAATAAATCTTGAAAGAAAACTATGAGAGAAGACTTTCTTTCTTACCTTTGTCTTCATCAAGACATGAACCTTTCATGTCTTAGTGAAAACTTTTTCTCCAAGGATGTAGGCACCCCAAGACCACCACTCCCTCTCTCTTTTTCTTCTAGTTTTACCATGGAATAATCAGGAGTTTTTGATGGCCTTAAAATAATTAGAAGGAGGTGTCCCATAATAATAGGAAGACTAGGTCAAAATGACCTAGTCAAACAAGGAAACAAGGAAGAGATTGGGGGAGTCCAACTCTTGGACGCCTCCCCACATTTTTTGTGCATGGAGAGAACAAAACTATCACCCAAAGAGAGAAGAAAAAGGGCAACAAACAATAAGGGTGGGCATGGGTTTATTTCCATAGAGAGAGGAGGAGAGTTTTAACAAATTAAAATTTTAATTTAGTTTGACTCATTCAAACTAACTTCTAAATAAGACTAAGTTGAAATTTGTATCCAAATTAACCAGGATATGGGGCATGAAAAATGAATCTTAGGCATGAGAAATCTCATAAAAAAATTTGGAAATAAAATTAGTGGGCATGGAGATTATTGGCACAAGAAAGAAAACAAGGAAGCCTAGTCTAATTAGGATTCTCATGTATTGACTAAGGTCAAACTAATTTTTAACCTAATTAAAATAGGATTAGTGCAAGCCTAATTATGGATGATCCTAGTCCAACTAGGAATCCAATTAAGTTAGGTTTAAACCATATTTAAATCTGATTTAAATTCCTAACTCAATTAGAAATTAGGTGCACTCAAATCCTAGTCCAACTAGAAATTATTTTTTTTTATAATTGGCTTATCCAATAAATCAATTAAACTTAATCTAATTAAGTCTAAACTAATTCTAATTGAATCTAATTCAATTAGAGTTGATCTCAGTTTGATTGCTCAATCAAGATTGAGCCAATTAGCAATCCAATTGCTAATTGATCCTCTTGTAATATTTGCAATTAGGTCAAACATCAATCACATTGAATGTTTGACCTTAGAATGATTCACAATCATCGAATTAACCATCTGATCTCATTATAATTTTTCAAAGGTTCGAACCTATGTTGGTAGCATAGGAACCAATTTCTATATCCAATCGAAGTAACCATCTAGCAATGATTTCCTACGATCCGAATAGATCGAAATGTATGCTAAGCAACATTCTTAGAACCCTGATTCCCATGATTATCCATATAATTCATTTCTTTTGATCAATAATGCTCAAGACAACTTCGAGTACACTATCAACACTCATACAAGTCATCTCTATTATGTTTTAAAATTTTGCAAATCCCATAACTCCTCATGAAGGATTACTCAGGCCTAGATTTTGCTAAATTGAAACACAACGAGACATTCTCTTTCTGAAAGCTAATTAGGAGTGGTCAATCCCATCTTGAACTCACACACCGAACTTCATAAGTACTTGACTATATCCAGAAAATCTTTCGAACCTATATTAGAAATATAGGCAGTCCGACACCAAAGTATAGTGAGTTGCTTGTAAGTCACCGTAGTGATCTCAGATCGAAGGGAACACTTATATCCATTATCCTTAGCTAGCTACTCTTGATAGTAGAGTGCTACATTGATCATGTTCAGTATAGATATACTCCTTACATCTCACCTGGATGTCATACCAGTATCTCCATACCACTTGATTACGAGGACAACCAATACATATGGCATACAGCGACCTACACTCAATAAGTTATTATCCTTGTTAATAATTTATCATTTGATCATGAACAGTTTAAAAATCATATGATAAATCATTCTTTATCGATTGATTGTAGTTCTAAGGACTTCATCATAATTTAGGAGTTCATTTAAAAAAGATAGAACTTCTATGATGAACCAACCAAATAACTATTATTATTAGATAATTCATATACTAATTCCAATCATTTATAACTTAGATGATTGGCTTTAGAACATATTTTCTAATACTCTTTTCATGCCATAAGGTCTTGACGTGCTCTCTTGTATTTGCATGAGTTAATTCATGCCAAAACCCTACTCCATGCCTCCCTTGTCCACACCTTCTTAATTAGGATAAGGTCACAATTCAAAATGGTTTTGAATTTGGATTTTGAATCCTTATTAGATAAGGATTTGATCCCTTCTTTTGATGCCAAATAAAAAGGGAGAGAGGGCATGGGATGCAATTAGTTTTCTAGCATGAAAGATCTGGCGAAGTTTCTTTGGGTGTGGGTTTCCAGAGAGACATGCATATCTCTCCTAGGACATAGGTTATTGGGAGGTGCTCATCTCCTTTAGCATGGGTTCAAAGAAGAAAAGAAGAAAAGGGGAGTTTTTCTTTTTCTTCTTCTTCCTCTTCTTTCTCTTATTCTCCTTCTTCTCTAGAGAGTCTGAGAAAAGAAAAAAAAATATTTTCAACCATCAGGAGATGACTTCTACAAGAGAGCTAGCACCCCCAAGAAGTCACGGGCGTCTGATCAGATTCAAGGGCTTCATGTGGATACCTATAGAGGTCGGATAGATGCATGGCTCGAGTAACCCAGACATCCATGATCATCAGCTATAGTGAACATTGACCCACAATAAGGTATAGAGATCAGATCTTCTCTTTCCTTATGTTTTCAAAATCATATTTCATATGTATGTTTCATGTTCATATGATAGATCCTTAATAGATGGTTTAGTAGATTTGATCTTATACATGATTTAGATTAAAATTATTTTAATATATATTTTATGTTCACTATAAAATTAAAAGTTTTAAAATTACCTATACCCAATCATAATAGTGGTATCAGAGCGAGGTTCTGATATGAACATGAATTGACTCAGATTTGAAATTTGATTTATAGAAATCAAATCTGAAGTTAATTAATTATTAGACATCATTCTGATATAAGGTTGCCCTGGCATAACCCAGTTATGCTGCCTGGTTGTCCTAGAATGATGTTGAATATTAAAATTTGTAAGATCTCAAATTTCTGTAGCATAAATGATATAATTATGAAGTTGTTTTAGATCTAAAATTTGTTTCAGATATAAAATTAGTTATGTTTTCTTCAAATCTGAAATTCATTTTAGATTTGAAAAAGTTTTGTAATGCTTCTTTTAGATCTGAAATTCATTTCATATTTGAATTCAGATCTAAAATTTTATTTCAAGATCTGAAATTTCTGTGTAATAGGTTCATGGATAGATCAATTTGGATCTATAATTTGATTACAATCTAAGGGTTCTCAATTAACACATGATAGGCTCAATCGAGAAGGGCAGTTGATTTAATCGAATCAAGGAGTTGATTACGATTAGGTCAAGTATGCTCGAGATCAAAACAATAGTTGTAAGATCAAATTGATTAAGTTGCATGTGTCTTAAATCTTTGAGCCATAATCTGGTCTTGGCCCAGTGTCTCGAGCCTTAATCACTTAGGTTAATCCAATTTGAAATTGGTCAGGATCAGTTGATATCTAAAGCAAGTAATTGAGTAGTGGTTACTTAATTAGGACCATTGCCACTGGCAGCGGTGAAGCCTCCCATCAATCTCTTACTTACCTGGCCAACTTATGATCAATTTTAAATTTGGATGCCTTCTGATTTGAGCTCTACCCATGCCCTAATTAATTAAAGATTTGCATGAGATGTAAATGGTTAAAAAAGACCTAAATAAATCTCCTCCCACATATTAAGTCTAGCAGTTTTCTACCATTGTAGAGATGCGAGCATCTTCCTGGCATTGCTTATTCTCGGCTGGTCATAGTAGTTCAATTGCATCGAGAAGGCGTAACCACTCTATTAGCATTAGATGCTCCATGATATAGATAGGGTTGGGCCCAATAACTATTAGGTGAGGAATCTAATGATGGCTTTGCACCCACTGGTGAATGGTGGGTTTGACTTAAAAATATGGCTAATAACTATTAGATGAGGCCACAAGACTTAAAGACCGGTGTCACTATAACTTGCTTAGAGAAGCAATGGATAAAGAATTGTTCATTTATTGATTTGCGCATTACTAATAACTATTAGATAAGGTGCACGTAGATCAGTGGGGCCATGGTACCCACTTGAAACTCCTATCACGTAAGGGTTTCCATTTCCCCACCTGAGGAGTGTGAGAGACTTGAAGAAAGAGTGGGAGTTGTGTTTATTTTTAAAAGTTCCTAAAATAAATTAAAATTAAGTATAAATATCTAATTAGAATTCTTTACTCAACCATGTCGGCTTTCAACCTACTAGCTCATATCCTAGAGACCAATAGGTTGACCGAAACAAACTATAAGGACTGGCTCAGGAACCTGAGAATAGTTCTCAGTTCTGAGAAGTTGACCTATATTCTTAATCAGAAAATTCTTGTGTTGCCAGTTCATCCATCCACTGATCAACGAGCTGCACTTAAGAAATGGATAAATGATGATAATCAGGTTAGGTGCTACATCTTGGCATCTATGTCTAATGAACTTATAATGCTAGCATGAGGATATGAAGACTGCTAAAGATATGCTGACTCACCTACAAGAGTTGCATGGTGAGCAGAGAGTTGCACAGCTCACTTTAAGATCTCCAAAAAATTCTTTAGAGCGAAAATACATGATTGGGAAAGTTTGGTCCATGATCATTGTTTGACAATGATCAAAGACATCAAGGAGTTTCAGAAGCTTGAAATGACCATGCATAGAGAGTTGCATGTAGATCTAATCTTGCAATCCCTTTCTGAGTCATATGAGTAGTTTATTATAAACTACCATATGAATAAGATTGATAGTACCCTATCTAAATTACTTAACATGTTGATGACAGCTGAAAGGATCCTTGAAAAAGTTCAAGGAGCACTATTCTTGCTATAAAGCAAGCTTTATCTTTCAAGAAAAAGTCTACTTGGAAGAAGAAGAAGCTTGTAAAAAAGCAGAAAGATTGAGAGTAGGCCAAAGAATGAAGCTCCAAAGAAGGTCGATGATAAAAGAAAGTGTTTTCATTGCAACGTCGAAGGCCACTTGAGAAGGAATTGTCCTGCATAACTAGCGAGCCTAAAGAACAAGAAGGACACACCTTCTAAAGGTATGTTTAACTTGCTCATTATAGAGACTAATCTTATAGTTTTCTCTTCTTTCTAGTTGGATTTTAGATTCTAGTTCTAGTGCTCATTTATGCACTTCTATGCAAGGTCTAAAAAAAAATAAAGAGCTGAGGGAAGATGAAATCACTCTTTGAATTGCCAATGAGACAAGAGTTGCTACTATGGCCGTGGGTATCTATCTTCTACAATTATCTTCAAGATTTAGTTTAGTTTTTAGAAACTGCTTTTATGTATCTATAGCTAGCAAAAATTTGATTTCTATATCTATGTTAGCATAGGATGATTACATATTCAATTTCAATAAACATTAGTGTTCAATTTATTTTGAAAATAAAAATTATTGCATGTGCCTTTATGATTGATAGTCTCTATCCAATTGCATGTTGATGTATCTGTAAACGTTAATAAACAAGTAGTGAGTGCCATAAGGTCTAAGAGACCAAGAGATGAGCTAAACCAAAAATATCTATGGCATCTTAGGCTAGGCCATATAGCAGAGGATAGAATTAACAAATTAGAGAAAGATGGCCTTCTCGGGCCATTAACTTCTGAAGTCATATCTAGCTTATGAGTCTTATCTTCAAGAAAAGATGGCCAAGCTATCCTTTGTAGGATATGGGAAAATGATCATTAATGAGATACTAGCCCTTGATACACATTGATGTATGTGACCCATTTGATATGCAGGCTAGGAGTGGTTATCTCTACTCATCTTTATCTATGACTATTCACAGCATGGGTATGTGTACTTAATGAGACACAAATTTGAGATCTTTGAAAAGTTCAAGGAGTTCGGATATGAAGTGAAGAAGCAAACCAAAAAATCCATAAAGATTCTTTTGATCAGATCGAGGAGGTGAATATCTTAATAAAAAATTTTAAAACTATCTCAAGGATAATGACATAGTCTCACAATGGACCCCTCCTGGAATACCTTGGCTCAACGGGGTATCCAAGAGAAGGAATAGAAATCCTATTGGATATGATCTGATCCATGATGAGCTTCACCAATCTTTCATTATTTCTTTGGAGATATACGTTACTTTCTATGATCTATCTATTAAATAGGATTCTCTCTAAATCATTTTCTACCATACTATATGAGATATGGTATAGTAAGAAATTGAGTCTTGGTTGCCTCAAGATTTGGGGATGTCCAGCCCATGCAGACAAGTTAGAGACTAGGTCTATTAGGGCTTATTTCATAGGATATCCTAAGGAATCCATAGGATACTATTTTTACTTTCCACAGAGTCAAAATGTAATTGTGAGCCATCATGCTACCTTCATAAAAAAATAATTTATCAAAGATGGAGGAAGTCAAGGAAAATAGAGAGTCTCTGAAGAGCAACGAATCCTAGAGCCTAAAGAATCTATTTATGGTGAGCTAGTAGATATGGTACCTCCTCCACCTTCATAGATCCAGTAGAATCTTCTATCCTCTTGAAAAGGTACTTAGGTATATTTATAGAGGATGTAGAGAAAGTATTCCTAATGGAAGATAGGGACTATAGAGATGATCCTAAAACTTATAACGAAAGTGATATTAGACATTGACTCTGAGAAATGGAAGGAAGCAATGAAGTCAGAAAATTGATTTCATGCAAGTCTGAACTTTAGTAGATCCACCCAAAGGTATAGTACCTATTGAGTGTAAATGGATCTACAAAAGAAAAATAGGTTTGGATGGTAAGGTAGAGACCTATAAGAGAAGGCTAGTAGTGAAAGGTTATAGTCAATGCAAAGGCATTGACTATCAGAAAATCTTTTTCTCAATAGTTATGCTAAAATTCATTCAGATACTACTCGCTATTACAACATATTTTGATTACAAAATCTGGCAAATGAATGTGAAAACTACTTTTCTAAATAGATATATTAAAGAAGATATCTATGTGGAGTAGCCTATGGGTTTCATCTCCAGTGATAGTGGTCATAAAGTCTGCAAGCTGCAAAGGTCTATATATGGACTTAAGAAAGTATCTTCAAGTTGGAATATTTGCTTTAATGATATGATCAAATCATTTGATTTCATCAAAAATGAGGAGGAGCCCAGTGTACTAAAAAAGATCGGTGAGAAAATGACATTTCCATGTTGACCTCGGTTAAGATGTAATTCTCAAAAGAATTCTTCATGAAAGACCTAGGAGAAGAAAACTACATTCTTGGAATAAAGGTCTATAGGGATAGATCTAAATGGATACTAGACCTTTCATAGAAAATATACATAGAGGAGGTATTGAAAAGGTTTAGCATGAAAAACTCCAAGAGAGGACTTTTACCCATTAGGCATAGGATTTGTCTCTCCAAGAAGATGTGCCCTGACACACCTAAGGAGAGCTAATACATGAGTAAAATTTCTTATGCTTCGACTATAAAGAGCTTTATATATGCCATACTATGTACTTGACTTGATATAGCCCTTGCCATGAGTGTCACAAGCAGATATCAATCGAATCCTAGCGAAGAGCACTGGATAGCTATGAAGAATATCCTTAAATACTTGAGAAGGACTAAGAATTTGTTCTTAGTTTTTGGAGGAGGATCTGAGCTAAAAGTAGAGGGATACACTAATTCAGACTTCATGTCTAATGTCGATGATAGAAGATCTATATCGGGGTGTGTATTCTTATGTAATGGAGATTTGGTTAGTTGGAAGAGTTTCAAACAACTGATCGTCACTAATTCAACCATGGAAGCTGAATAAATCGCCGCCTCTTAAGCTGCTAAGGAAGCATTCTAGTTCAAGAAATTTATTGTGGAGCTAGGTGTCATGCCATCAGATGCCATTATACTACATTACGATAATAATGTTGCCATAGCCTCGCTAAGGAGCCAAGATCTCACCAAAAGTCCAAGCATATGAGCAGTGGTTCTACATCATATGCGAATATCTTGAGAAAAACTTCATCGAGGTATAGAGAGTAGACTCCATAGAGAATATGGCAGACCCACTTACGAAGCCTCTTAGCTAGTAGAAGACCAAAGTTCATCTTGAGAAAATGAAACTTAGATTTATGGCCCATTGATTTTAGTGTAAGTGGGAGATTGTTAGATGTATGCCCTAGAAGCCAATTATTGGTTGACATATATTATAATTCCAGGGTATAGTATTGTACTTATAAATTTTATTCACTAAAAAAATAGATAATTTTTACTCTAATCATGTTTTATATATGTTCATGATTCATCCAAGGGATTAACAGATGATGACACATTCTCAAAGTGTTGAGAATTTGAGACATGTGTCATTGATGGATGTTGACCCTATGTATGATTTTGATAAATAACAAAATATTTGAGTCTATTTTGGGTACTGACATTTTGATTGAAGTGTTTAAAACAAAGTTTAGGAAGATAAGAACCCATTTCAATGATGCTCCATGTTTTGATTGAAAGAACCAAGAAAGAGGAGAAAAAAGAGGTCAAGCCAAGCACTTTCAAGGAAATATTAGGATCATGAACAAGCTCAAAGGAAGTTTAAAGATGGATTTGGCATGGTTTCAGCATTTGGCACAGTTTAGGAGTCGACTTCCGATTGGTAGGAGCTAACTCACGGGCTCAGGCAAGCACCAAGCTTAAAACAGAAGGCTTTAGTATGGACCCTATCGTAGGAGTTGATTAGGAGTCGACCATGAGTCGACTCATGAAGGAGTTGACTCAAGAAAAGTAGGAGTCAACTCATATTTCAGAAAAGGCACCAGTCTAAGAACAGAACATAAAATTTTTCAGTCTGCAATTGGAGTCAACTTATGAAGTTCAGGAGTCAACTCCAGCACACAGAACTAGCACGGGATGGAAATATAGAGTCAGAATTTTTTATCCTATAGCTGGAGTCGACTCAAGGCTTTGGAGAGTTGACTCCCGAACTTCAAAATTTTTTATCCTACAACTAGAGTCGACTCAAGACTTTAGGGAGTCGACTCAAGACTTTGGGGAGTCGACTCCCGAGTTTCTGACAACCCCAATGGCTAGTTCCTAGAACTATCCAGATTTCATTTTTCACCCTCTAAATGGCTTTTTCTAATGTTCCAATGGCTACAAACCCATTTTTAGACCTCTTAACTTGGATTAGAAGGCTTCTAAGATCAGATTAAAGCTGGAGAACTTAAGATATAAAAGTAAGAAAGTGGAAACTTCAATAACCTTTTAAAAATCTATGTGTAGTCCAAACAGTGAGCCTTAAAGAGCTTTCATTACTATTCAACCACTCAACCAGCTGTGCAATCAAGGCATTCTCAAGTGAAGGAAGGAATCATTCATTGCTAAATCCCTCCAACAACTCAGCTTGTATATTAAAGCTTCAAATCTACTCTTCAAGAAGTTTGTTTCACTTTAAATTTCTGTACTTCAAAATTTTTATATTTTAAGTTTCAAAAGGATTGAAACTTGGGGGATAGGCTCATCCAAGCCTTGAATTGGATTTATACAAGCCTAGGAGTGGCTTGAGATTAGGTTTTGGTTGGTTAGCCTGCAAAACTAACTAGATTTAGATTGTGAGCCTGGTGAAAATAATCTTGTTATAATCTTGAAGATTATAATAGAATTCTCAAGTGGAGTGCTTGAGGAAGTGGACGTAGGTGTTGGGTTTGATACCGAACCACTATAAAAATCTTAAATTTTTATATGTATAATTCTTTTCTTTAGTTACTATTATTTTTTGCATATTTAAATTACTGTATTTCTAGCATATCAATATTTAAGTTCTGCACATACATTTAATAAATCCAAAAATTTTTGAAAAACCTAATTCACCCCTCTCTTGGGTTGTTCTTCTGGGCAACATGTGGTATCAGAAGTAGGTACTCTCATATTATTTATTGTTCATTTGATTTAGAGTAATCAATCAAAATGATAATCTTAATTGAATGCCTCTTCCTAATGGAAGGCAGTCCACAAATAGGCCACCCTAGTTTAATTGGTTCTAACTACACATATTGAAAGGCACACATGCACATATTTATTCAAGCACTTTGATTATGAACCTATAAAGTTGTCATAATCAATAGGACCACACACACCTATAATTAGCATTGATGGTAACATAATTCCCAAATTCAAAAGAGATTCGGATGAAAATGATAAGAAATTGGCTCAATTGAATGCTAAAGTAAATGAATGTGCTTTACTGCTCACTTGATGCCAATGAATTTAATCAGATTTCTACTTATATTTTAGCCAAAAAAATATGGGATAGACTTCAGATTACCCATGAGGGTACCAATCAAGTAAAGAAATCCAAAATTAATATGTTAGTGCATAAGTATGAACTTTTTAAAATAGAATCAATCGAAAGTATTACTGAAAATGTTTACATGATTTACTGATATAATAAATTAACTTAAAAGTTTAGGAAAAATCATATACTAACAGTGAACTTGTGAGAAAAATTCTTAGATCTCTTTCCTTAAAGTTGGGAGGTGAAGGTGACGGCTATACAAGAAGCTAAGGATCTCAACACATTGTTCCCTTGAAGAGCTTCTTGGTTCTCTCATGACACATGAGTTAATAATAAAGCAAAACTTAGAAGATGAAGTTAAGATGAAGAAGACCATGGCCCTCAAGTCCATGTAGCAAAGGAAGAAGAGGAAGAAAGTGAAGAGTTTGACGAAGGAGATGATGATGAAGAAATGACTCTCCTAACCAAAAAATTTAGAAGATTTATAAGGAAGAAAAGACCAAACCTCAGAAGAAGACCCTTCTCCAAAGATGAAGCTAGCAAAGATTGAGAAAAAGATAAAGACAAGGAGCAGCTTACATGCTTTGAATGCAAGAAATCAGGTCATTTCAAGATAGACTGCCTCCTATTGAAGAAATCCTCTAAGAAAGTAAAGAAGAGAGCAATGATGGCAGCATGGAGTGATAGTAAAGAGTCAAGTTCAGATGAAGAAGGACAAGAAATAGTAAATTTGTGTCTCATGGCTCTAGAGGATGAGGTAACACTTGACACTCAACTTGAATTTTCATTTGATGAGTTGCAAGAAGCATTTCATAAATTGTATGATGATCTTAAAAAATTAACCTTGAAAAATAAAAATCTGAAATCAATCAATCAAAATTTAATCAAAGAAAAAAGAAAATATTGAAAAAAAAAAGAGCTTATCTTTATAGAAAACTAGAATCTATAGAAAGAACTTGAAAAACATAAACCTATAGTTGAAAAGTTTATATTAAATTCTAAAAAATTATAATTATTACTTAATAATCAAAAAGCTATCTTTGACAAAGCAGGAATTGATTTTAAAACTCAAAAGAAATAAAAATTTCTAAAGAATTTCTTTGTAAATGATACATCTTCAACTTCACAAAAATCAATCTATTTTTGCTGTGGAAAATCTGGACACAAGTCTTATGTTTGCAATTTTAGAAAAATGAAAAATACAATCCAAATATAAAGAAGGTATGGGTTTCCAAAGAAATCATGGTTACTTAATCCTTAAAGGACCCAAGATGACTTGGGTACCTAAAATCTCCCACTTGATCTTTGATTGCAGCTGTCTTGCAGCCAATCGATAGAAAGAAAGAAAAATGGTATCTAGATAGTGGCTGCTCAAGATACATGATGGATGAGAAGAAGCATTTTATCACTCTTGAAGCTAAGAAAGGAGAAATTGTGAACCTTTTGGTGATAATAGGCAAAGGACACATCATTGGTAGTGGTAAAATATGTATCACTCCTTCTATCTTTATAGATAATGTACTTTTAGTAGATGGATTAAAGTATAACTTATTAAGTATAAGTCAACTTTATGATAAAGAATTTAAAGTTGTTTTTGAATCACTCATGTGCATTGTCACTAGTCCTATTGATAATAGTATAGCTCTTATTGGACATAGATATGAAAATGTATACTTAGTAGATTTAGATGACTCTTCCACTAAAAGAAGCCAATGTTTAGTTGCAATGAATACTAAAATCAATAAAGATAGTTGGCTATGGCATCGTAGACTAGGACATGCTAGCATGGATTTGATTTCTAAGCTAATTAAAAGGGATCTTATAAAAGATTTGTCGAAAACTTAATTTTGAAAAAAAATAAAATATGTGATGCATGTCAATTAGAAAAATAAACTAGAAGCTCTTTCAAATAAAAAAAATATTATTTCAACTTCTAGACCCCTTGAACTACTTCACATGGATTTATTTGGATCAACTAGGACCACAAGTCCTAAGTGGTAAGAAATATGGACTTGTAATTATAGATGATTTTTCGAGATTCATCTAAGTTTTATTTTTGGCACAAAAGGATGAAGCATTTTCTTGCATTTACTAAGTTCTTTAAGAAAGTTTCAAATGAAAAGAACCTCTCTATCATTTGCATTAGAAGTGATCATGAAACAGAGTTTGAAAATCAAATATTTTGAAAACCAACATTTTGAAACTTTTTAATAAAATGGGGATTGAACATAATTTTTCTACTCCTAGAACACCTTAACAAAATTGGAATTGTTGAAAGAAAAAATAGAATCCTAGAGAAAATGACCCGAACCATGTTGTGTGAAAGCCATCTTCCAAGATATTTTTAGGCTGAAGCTATCAATACAACATGTTATATTCTAAATAGAGCATTAATAAGGCTGATATTAAAAAAAAATCTCTTATGAACTATGGAAAAATAGAAAATCAAATATTAGTTAGTTTCATATTTTTGGTTGCAAATGTTTTGTTCTAAATAATGGCAAAGATAACTTAGGTAAATTTGATACAAAATCTAATGAAGGCATTTTCTTAGGATATTCCATCTCTAGTAAAGCATATAGGATCTTTAACAAATGTACACTAGTTGTTGAAGAATCTATACATGTGATATTTGATGAAACTAATTACTTATCTTCTAGAAAAGAGGATATAGCTGATGATAATGTAGGAATAACTGAGAAATAAGTGAAGAAAAATTACACTCAAGGAATCAGCTACTTAAGATAACGAAGAAGAGAAGAAAGTTGAACCTAAAGATGAAAATCCTGATGACACTTAAACTCAAAGTTTACCAAAAGAATGGAGGTATGCCCTTGGCCACCCCAAAGATCAAATTATTGGTAATCCATCACAAGGAGTAAGAACCCATGCATCTTTAAGAAATATTAATAACTATCTAGTATTTGTATCTTAAATTAAACCTAAAACTATAGAAGAAGCTGAAAATGACCCAACTTGGATAAATGCAATGCATGAAGAACTAAATCAGTTTGAAAGAAATAAAGTTTGGACCCTAGTTAATAGACTAAATGATTATCCAATGATTGAAATTAAATGAATATTTAGAAATAAATTAGATGAAAATGAGATAATCACTAGAAATAAAGCTAGACTAGTAGCTAAAGGATATAATCAAAAGGAAGGTATTGATTTTGATGAAAATTTTGCTCCTGTTGCTAGATTAGAGGCAATTAGACTACTACTTGCATTTGCATGCTTCAAAAAGTTCAAATTATACCAAATGGATATTAAAAGTGTTTTCTTAAATAGATACATAGCTGAGAAAGTATATGTAGAACAACCATCCGGATTTGAAAGTCATGAATATCCTAATCATGTTTACAAATTGCATAAGGTACTCTATGGTTTAAAACAAGCCCCTAGAGCATGGTATGAGAGATTAAGTAAATTTCTAATTGATAATGAATTCTCTAGAGAAAATATTGATAAAACTCTATTTCTAAAAAAAAAAATAAAGACTTATTGGTAGTATAAATTTATGTAGATGATATTATTTTTGGTGCTACTAATGAAAGTCTTTGCCAAGAGTTTGCCAAGCTTATGCATGGTAAGTTCGAGATAAATATGATGGACGAACTGAACTTCTTTCTTAGACTTCAGATCAAGCAAAGTGAAGAGGAAATCTTCATTAACCAAACAAAGTACACAAGAGAAATCTTGAAAAAGTTTGGAATGGAGAACTCAAAACCAATTGGCACACCTATGAGCCCCTCATGCAAACTTGATTAGGATGAAAAGATTAAGAAAATTGATACTAAATTATATAGAGGTATGATAGGATCATTACTCTATCTTACTGCAAGTAGATCTGATATTATATTTAGTACTTGTATGTGTGCTAGATATCAATCTGATCCTAGAGAATCTCATGCTTTAGCTATTAAAAGAATATTCAAATATTTATCTAGAACACTTAATGCTAGACTTTGGTATGATAAATTATCACCTTTAGAATTAATTGGATACACCAATTCTAATTTTACTAGATATAAATTAGATAGAAAAAGTACTAGTGGCACTTATCAATTTTTAGGAGTTAATCTAATTTCATGATTTAGCAAGAAATAATACTCAATAGCATTATCTACAGCTGAAGCTGAATATATTGCTGCTAGGAGTTATTGTGTTCAAATTTTATGGATAAAATAATAACTTGAAGAGACTTTATCATAAAACTTAATAAAATTTTAATAAGATATGATAATACTAGTGTAATTAATCTAAACTAAAAATCCAGTTCAACACTCCAGATCCAAACATATTGAAATAAGACACCATTTCATAAGAGATCTTGTACAAAATCATGATGTGATGCTTGAGTTTGTTAGTACAGATAAGCAACTAGCAGATATCTTTACTAAACCTCTTAATAAAGAAAGATTTAGCATAATTAGGAGAGAACTAGGAATGTACTATCACTTAGATTAAGACCAAAACTAGATTCTCTTGATCTAATAACTCTTATATGAATTAGAAATCTTTCTATAGTTCTTAAAGGATTTTATCAAGTGAATTTACTGATTGATTTAAAATCATGTCCTCTCTTTAAACTCTCACAAAGATCTCATATTTCATAAGACTATTGATTTATTAGACTCAATTCTCAACTATCTCTCAATCAGATGCATCTATTCTTCTTTTATGAAAAATTAAAATTCTGCACTACTTAATCTGGAGTTGACTCATGATCGACTCCCACTGGAGTCGACTCATGGTCGAAACTCCCGCTGCAGTCGACTCATGGTCGAAAACCTAGTCTTTAAACTTGAATCCTCTCCTCCTCATCTCACCTCGCCCCTTCACTGTTCAACCCTAGAACTATTCTAAGACCGTGAGGGACCCTCCATTGACACCTCCACCTATTCCCTTCTCAATTTTTCTTGGATTCATCCTCCACCTATGTGGAATGAGGTGTGGGAGAAAGATCCAAGTTGTTCGAAAGAAGATTACATCCAGTGGAGGAGTGTGAATCTTCAAGCAATGGTGATTTTGACTATAACGAAGGTAACACCATCCCCTAATTGCCTTGTTCCTCCTTCTCCCTCTCTACTAGACCGACAAGTGACAACCAAAGAAAATGTAGATTTTCATTTCTTTGACCTAGAGGGATTGAGGATAAGTAGTTGGATCCAAAACCAATAGTGGGAGCATATTTTCTCCATCAACCAACCAACCTACCCACGGTTAGTCAGAGAGAGAGTTTTATAGATGCATGACTAGAGATGAGGATGATATGAAAAGTACAGTAAAAAAAGTCACCTTTCACCTCATACCTGAAAGACTTGGATAAATTTGGGGTCTACCCACTGAGGGAGCAGCACCACAGTGGCCTTGTTGATAAAAATTTTGCGCTTAGATTGATCACTGGGTTGGAAAGTGTTAAGAAAATCATAAAGCTAGAAGCTAATAGTCTATCCATAGAAATGAGAGTTCTCAATCACATTGTTGCTCAAATTATCTTTCCCAAGATCGATCGAATTTGATCTAGTCCTGATAGGGTAACTTGGGATTATGGACTACATAGTTCGAGATGAGCAACTCAATCTTTCATTGTTAATTTTTAGACAGATGAGGGATGGAGTAGGTAGGGCTAGAGCATGTCTTTCTTATGGTATGGCCCTGATCTCGATCTTTAGGAAGGTTGGGATTGATTTTGAGGGAGAGCTATCTTAACATCTGAGACATACTAATACATATGGGGAGAAAACACTCAACTAGGATGGGCTATTGAAAGCTGAATGATAGATGGGTCAAGAGAGCTTCCGGATAGAAGAGCAGCCACTGACCTAAGATGGAGCCGAACCTAGTCAAACTATAGATATTTCCTCTGGTACAACAGCCTTCGATCAAGCCAGCTGCAGACCTATTCACCACTCCCCCCAGGTCTGTTTGCCACTACTCATCCTCCACCAGATCAGACTATCGATGATCAGGCTACCCGGATCATCCATACTATTCTAGATAGAGTAAAGACCTCATATTGAGGAGATCCAGATCGAGATAGCTAGGCTAGCATTTGAGGTTGGGCATCTGACTCAGCTCATGGAGTAGAAAGAGATCCAGCACATGTCCCCAGATATGATCACATCACTTCTAGCTTCTATGGGATAGTTGGTAGATTTTTTGAGGACTTATGCTCCACTAGGATCGGTGGCAGTAGTGATCACGTAGCAGCAGAGAGCAACGACTGAGACAATAGTATCTACAGCAGCCACTGACATAGTTGAGGCAGATCCAAATATTTTCTTTATTTAGCCTCCAGTTTCTGAGCCTCCTCCTAGTGCACTCAATCTGCCACCTACTATACAGCTTCCTCTTAGACCCCTTAGGACATATTTCCGAGCTGGAGGACCATCCACTTGCATCAGGAGCAAGAGAGTGACTAGAGCCAGCTCCTCCACCATACTAGGATATCCCATCCTGAACTGATCTATTAGGACCAAGGTCATCTTGTATAGGTCTTACTTTATATCTATATGGTGTATTAGGAGTTAGTCATCATATTAGGACTTAGACAAGATATGTTATCCATATCATCTTATTATTGATGATACTTTATCTTAGGAATCTTGTTTATAAGTACTTGTACTGCTTGGATATCTTTTTGTATGTAGTACATATCCCTATGAACTATGTATTTTTTTATATATGTATGGATGTTTTCTTTTATATCCTTTTTGTTGATGATACATATTTCTTGCTATTCATTCCTTGATGATGATAAAAAGGGGGAGAAAAAAATGAGCATAAAGAAAGGAGGAACAAATACACAAACATGAAAAAGAAAGAAATAAGCATAAAGAAAAGGGGAGCACATAAAAATGAACGAGAAAAATATAAGCATAAAGAAAGGAGGAGGATACAAATAAAAGCATTCAAGAAAAATGAAACAAATACAACATGGCACAATAATGGCACATTAATGCTGAAAATGAGACACATATCTCAACATTCTGAAAATTTGGCACATTAATGGCATACTAGTGGCACATTAATGGCACATACCATAAAACTCTAAAACTTTTAAATTGTTGGCACATTTTACATTTAACAAATAGAAAGTGGGAGGATCATTGCAATTAAAATAATAAATTACTACAAAATGAATGAAATTATATATAACCTAAATTTGCATTTGAAATGTTATTTTCTTTACTATTGAATGTCTTTTTGAATTTGTAATTGTTATGCATGAACTCAAATGTTTTGTCATCATCAAAAAGGGAGAGATTATTGACCCTAGGTATGATTTTGATGAATAACAAAATATTTGAGTCTATTTTGGATACTGACATTTGGGTTGAGGTGTTTAAAACAAAGTTCAGAAAGATAGAAACCCATTTTAATGATGCTCCATATTTTGATTGAAAGAACCAAGAAAGAGGAGCAAAAAGAGGTCAAGCCAAACACTTTCAAGGAGTATTGGGTCATGAACAAGCTCAAAGGAAGTTTAAAGATGGATTTGGCATGGTTTCAACGACTTTTGCATAGTTTAGGAGTCGAACTAGGAGTAGGAGCTGACTCACAGGCTCAGGCAAGCACCAGGCTTAAAATAGAAGGCTTTAGTATGGACCCTATCCTAGGAGAGTCAAATCAAAAGTTGACCATGAGTCGACTCATGGAGGAGTCGACTCAAGAAAAGTAGGAGTTGCCTCATGTCACAGAAAAGGTACTAGTCCAAGAATAGAATATAGAATTTTTTACCCTATAACTGGAGTCGACTCATGAAGTCCAAGAGTCGACTCCGGCACGTAGAACTGGCATGAGATAGGAATACAGAGAGTCAGAATTTTTCATCCTACAGCTAGAGTTGACTCAAGACTTTGAAAGAGTCAACTCCCAAACTTTAGAATTTTTCATCCTGCAGCTGGAGTCGACTCAAGACTTTGGGGAGTCGACTCTCGAGTTTTTGACAGCCCCAATGGCTAGTTTTCAGAACTATCTAGATTTCATTTTTCACCCTCTAATGGCTTTTTCTAATATTCCAATAGCTACAAATCCATTTTTGGATCTCTTAACTTGGATTAGAAGACTTCTAAGATCCATATTAAGGCTGAAAAACTCAAGATATAAAAGCAAGGAAGTGAAAAACTTTAGCAACCTTTTGAAAATCTATGTATAGTCCAAATAGTGAGCCTTAAACAGTGAGCCTTAGAAAGCCTTCATTATTGTTCAACAACTCAACCAGCTATGCAATCAAGGCATTCTCAAGTGAAGGGAGCATTCATTGCTAAAGCCCTCTAACAACTCAGCTTGTGCATTAAAGCTTCAAATCTGCTCTTCAAGGAGTTTGTTTCACTTTAAATTTCTGTACTTTAAAATTTCTATATTTCAAATTTCAAAAGGATTGATTCTTGGGGGATAGGCTCATCCAAGCCTTGAATTGGATTTGTACAAGCCTAGGAGTAGCTTGCGGTTAGGTTTTGATTGGTTAGCCTGTAAAATCAACTAAATTTAGATTGTGAGCCTGGTGAAAATAATCTTGCTGTAATCATTGGAGATTATAGTGGAAATTCTCAAGTGGAGTGCTTGAAGAGTGAACGTAGGTTTTGGGTTTGACACCAAACCACTATAAAAATCTTAAGCTTTTGTGTATGTGATTTTTTTTTTTAGTTACTATTATTTTTAGCATATTTAAATTACTGTATTTTCAGCACATATCAATATTTAAGTTCTGCACATACATTTAGTGAATCAAAAATTTTTTAAAAACCTAATTCACCCCTCCTCTTGGGTTGTTCTTCTGGGCAACAATGGTTAATTCCTAAAAGCTCTGGATCGAGGGATCATCATGGAGGATGGTGATTGATCCAATTAAATTAGTTAGCATGGATCATTTTTCTTCTGGACTGATGAGTCTCGAGTCTATAATGTAGAGATACTGAAGTGAGAGTGCAGGTAATTATTAGAGAACAACTTGCACTGAGTGTGACTAACACGAGAAGTCACTTGAATGTCTACTCACTCGTCAGTGGTTTACTCACTGCTATAGTGGTGTGAGTGATCCTTTGACCCACGATGCCTCGGCTATTCACAATAAGGCTATTGTAGTTTGACTGCACATATACTTATTTTCCTAACCATTTAAGCTCTTGCGATGTATGTTAGCTACAGTAGGTTTAGGATCACTATTAGAAGTAGGATGCACCTAGATAGAATTTAACGATCTAGATAGAAAAAGAGAAGTCCTATGTGATTCACAAGACTGTATTCAAAAAATCTTCAATCAAAGCAAGTGTGAATACTAGAAAAAAATTTTCACAAAAATTCATAAATAAACATTAGTCGAGCCAATCTTGTATAAGACTAACATTGGGATTTGACGAGTTTTCCATGACCTTCATCTAGTCAGGACTCACGATAGAAGAATTGAATCATATGATAATTACATCTAGAGGTTTAATAATTTCATTCTGCTGGGTTGCCACTACATACTATGTAGCACCCGACTCCAAAAATGATCAATTTCTCAATCTGTCAATTCAGGCACTTCAATTTAACTTAAAATTTCTGAACATTAAGCTTAAGGTTTAACATTTTATTCTTCAAGCCACACCATCCACACATAGATCAAAAGTATGTCACACTTAGCTTTGTTCTAATTTACGTATCTCCAATATACACCATATATTGAAACATACCCTTTTACATTTAGGTTCCTTACAATTCATACATATGAAATATCCTGAAACATACACTTTCCATCATCTAACATGACCAATTTGATTAGCATGAATGCTGATGAGGATGCCGGTGCTTTACTTCTAGGATTGGCTAAAGTACTCACAATCTGCAGTAGAAAAAAATGAGGGAATGAGACCTAAGTCCAAGTGAATGGATAATCTATCTAACAATGGAGAAATAGGAAAAGTTTAACTACAATACATATCATCATGGCATATAGCTTATATATTTAATATCCTTTCAAACTATCATAAGTTAAACAAGAATAAAATTACAAATAAATCACTTTAATTGCTAAAAGAAAATGTTGCTGAGCTAAAATAAGTTTACTAAACTATAATAAAATACTCTCTCTCTACTAAAAAATGCTACTGGCTACTGCCAATTACCCCCAGCACACCACTACCATGGATAATCAATGCGTAGTATGAATATTGGTGATAAAGCCCTACCAGGCATTTTAGTAATTGCTTAGCCCTATTGGGCATTCTGATCACTGATACTGCTGTGGTGTTGGTTGATCTACGTTCCAACTCCTCTTCTTCCCAACCAATCATAGCCCTTTGTGAAATCAGATCTAAATCTAATTGGTGGGAATAGAGTCCCCTGGATTCCTCCTTAGAGGGTGCCTAAGACCAGTCAAAGTTGATTCTTAGGAGAACTCTAATTGGAATCCAAAAAGGAGATGGAGTCCCTGTCCAACAGGGACTCCTGGGCGCTTCCAACTTGGGCACACGCCAAGGGTGGCATGCGCCCTCTTCCTTGCCAGGTTTTGGTAGGAGGACAGGCCCCCACCATCTCTCCAATAGGTGCATGACATGTGGTCAAAAGTCAAAGGGTATCAATGGTCAACGTTTGACCAGTCAAAGGTAGACTTTTGACCAAAGTCAAAGAACAAGAAATGGCAGGTGACCAAAAATGGCAGGTAATGTCTTACAAAATAAGACAACCTATTCTGACTTGGACAACCTCCAGTCAGACCATATGAAGGCCTCTGATTGAGCACAAACTCCTTTGGCTCAGTCAGGACAACTTATTTATGATAGTAAAAGAAGAACGTTAGGTTCAATCGAGTGCTAGCACGATTTTCCTTGAACCTAATTGAATCTCATTCAGATCAATTGAACTAGATCAGTTCAATTGATGATCACCAGATTCAAACCCTTGTTTGTGTGACCCAGTTAGGTTCAGTTCTGTATGGTAATGGGATATGTCATGATCTCTATCATCGACATCATCGAAACTCCTTTCGATGGATCAGAACTCTTCTGATTCGAACAGCTAGAATGATCGATCATCTAAATCATTCTAATTGCTCCCAAAATCCACCAGTGACACCTAGCAGTATATGGTGGCAACCCATCAGAGCTGAATGCGAACCTCTTGGTGCAGCTACCTGTGTGATTAAGTTCTTCTATCTTGAGCCCCGATCAGATTAGGGTTAAGGTGAACTCGTCAAACCCTAGTTTCTGTCATATGATGTAATCATTCGATTCGAGTCCGATGTGAAAATCTAAATAGAAACTCTTTCTATTATTTCACTCTGCCATGGCCATGGGCTTCTGGACTTGATTCTCATGATTATCATAGGGCTGCTCCTCTACCACCGAGGTAGATAGATTCCATCTTGATGCAATCCAGTTCCTACAATGAACATGCTATAGCCAACATACACCTCAGGGTTCCCATATGGCTAGGAGATCGAGTAATGGTGTAGTCAAACTATAACACCCTCAAGGTGAACTGCCGATGCACCTCAGGTCAAAGAACCAGACACACTACTGCAGCATCGAGTCAGTCATTGACGAGAAGGTAGACTTCCTAATGACTACTCGAGGTGGTCACGCTCAGTGCCCTCATTCTCTAACGAGTACCTGTACTCTCGCTCTGGTGTCTCCACACCATAGACTCAAGACTCATCTACTAAAGAGAAGCGATTGTACACCAACCTTCCGGATCAATCACCATCCTCGTGATGATCCTATGGTCGGGAGCATTTTATGAGTTAATAATGATTATTCATGTCTTAAATTTTCAACTCTTGAAAATATGAATTATCATTACCATTAACTCAAAGGATGTATCACAGACACTAAATACACATATGTGATAGAAAATAACCCATTTTATTAATTATAGTCAAAATTATAATTTTGCCCCTAGAAGTGTATTACAAGTGTCAGCCAATTCTGGCTTCTAGGGCACATATATCTAACAATCTCCCACTTGTCCTAAAGCCAATTGGCTACAAGTCTAAGTCCCATCTTCTCAAGGTGGGCTTCGATCTTCTGCTGGCCCAACGGCTTTGTAAGTGGGTCTGCCACATTATCTGTGGAGTTGACTCTCTTGACCTCGAACGTAACCCTTCTCAAGGTAATCGCGGATGAGATGGTATCGCCGCTCAATGTGCTTGGATTTTTGGTGAGACCTCGGCTCCTTAGCAAGGGCTATGGCGCCATTGTTGTCGCAGTATAGAGGAATGGCATCTGATGGCATTACTCCAATTTCTGCAGCAAACTTCTTGTACCAGAATGCTTCCTTCGTGCAGCCTCTGATGCAGCTATATATTCTGCTTCCATGGTGGAATCTGCTATCACAGTTTGCTTGGAACTCTTCCAGCTGACAGCTCCACCATTGCACACAAACAGACTCCCAGATGTCGACTTTCGATCATCTATATCGGACATGAAATCCGAGTCTGTGTATCCCTGAACTTGGAGTTCTCCATTACCAAAGACCAACATCATATCCTTAGTTCTTCTCAAGTACTTAAGGATACATTTCACAGAAGTCCAGTGTTCTTCACCTGGATTTGACTGATATCTGCTTGTGACACTCACAGCATGGGCTATATCAGGTCGTGTACATAGCATGGCATACATGAGGCTCCCTATTGCAGAAGCATAAGGGATCTTGCTCATGCGTTCTATTTCCTCAGGTGTGCTAGGGCACATCTTCTTGGAAAGATGAATACCATGTCTGAAGGGTATTAATCCCCTCTTAGAGTTTTTCCATACTAAACCTCTTTAGTACTTCCTCTATGTACATCTTCTGTGAAAGTCCTAGCATCCTATTCGGTCTATCCCTATAGACCTTAATTCCTAGAATAAAGGATGCTTCACCTAGGTCTTTCATGGAGAATTCCTTGGACAACCACATCTTTGACTGATGTCAACATGGGAATATCATTCCCAATAAGGAGGATGTCATCCACGTACAATACGAGGAAAGACAACAGCGCTCCCACTGACCATTTTGAAAACACATGGTTCCTCTTCATTTTTGATGAAAACCAAATAATTTGATCACATCATTGAAAGCGAGTGTTCCAGCTCCGAGATGCTTGCTTAAGTCCATATATGGACCTTTGCAGCTTGCAAACCTTGTGATCAGTATCACTGGATGTGAAACCTAGCGGCTGTTCCATATAGATATCTTCCTCAAGATATCCATTTAAGAATGCCGTTTTTCACGTCCATTTGCCATATTTCATAATCGAAAATAGGCTGCAACAGCAAGCAATGTGCGGATGGATTTTAGCATAGCTACTGGCGAAAAGGTATCCTGATAGTCAATGCCTTCACATTGACTATAACCTTTTGCCACTAGTCTAGCCTTTGAATGTCTCCACATTTCCATCTGCACCAATCTTTCTCTTGAAGATCCATTTACACCCAATAGGTACTATACCTTCTGGTGGATCTACCAAGGTCCAGACTTGGTTTGAGTGCATCGAGTCAATTTCTGACTTCATTGCCTCTAACCATTTCTCGGAGTCGATATCTGATATCGCCTCGTTGTAGGTTTTGGGATCATCACCATGAACACCCATTACCTACGAGGAACATTTTCTCTACTTCCTCTGAAAATAGTACCTAAGTATCCTCTCAGGGGGACGGAAAACTCTTTTCGATCTACGAGGTGGAGGAGGTAGTGATTTTATTGGCTTAACCTGATTTGGTTCCATTTGGTCCTTAGCTCGTTGCTCTTGTGAGACTTTCTCATCGAGCTTAATCTGCTTTCCAATGCCGCTATCTTGAATAAACTATTTTTCAAGAAAGATGGCATGTCGACTCACAATCACATTGTGGTCTTCTGGAATGTAGAAATAGTATCCTAATGACTCTTTAGGATATCCTATGAATCGAGCTCTAAAGGACCTAAAGTCTAACTTGTCTGCTTGTTGTCTTTTGACATGAGCCGGACAACCCCAAATTCTGAGATGACTCAGACTTGGTTTCTTACCATGCCATATCTCATACGGTGTGGTAGGAACGGTTTTAGAGGGAACCCTATTCAGTAGATATATTGAAGTTAACAATGAGTGTCCCCAAAGAAAATCAGGGAGGTCTGTGAAGCTCATCATGGATCGGACCATATCTAATAGAGTCTGATTTCTCCGTTCTGAAACCCCGTTGAGTTGAGGTGTTCCTGGTGGAGTCCATTGAGAGACTATGCCATTTTCCTTGAGATAGTCTAGGAATTCCGGCTAAGGTATTCACCTCCTCGATCTGATCGAAGAACCTTAATGGGTTTTTCAGTTTGTTTTTCTACTTCATGTCTGAATTCTTTGAACTTTTCAAAAGCTTCAGACTTGTGTCTCATAAGATACACATACCCATACCTAGACAGATCATCGGTAAAGGTAATGAAGTAGACAAAATTGCCTCTAGCCGGCACATCAAATGGGCCGCACACATCAGTATGTACTAGGGCAAGGAGATCTGTGGCCTGCTTAGTCTCAGTACTAAATCGTTTCTCTAAATTTTTATTTTGGCTAGCATCAGTACTAGCCTCTCTCACCTGATCTTGGTATGGGTCCATAAGAATCCTATAGCTTTTAAGTTCAAAAATTACTTTGGCATTCTCTAATTGAGAATTCTTAAGTGAGACATTAAATTGATAACTTGGTCCAGGTGGTTGGTGGACATTAGGTGGGTTGTTTGAAATTGGTAGGCTCAATAATTGACCTAGTTCTCTCCTCGTGTTAGACTCAACTAATTATCCTATTTGAGCTTCTAGTCTGACGATAGATTGCTGTTGAGTCGGAATCAATTGTTGAAGTTGGTTAAATCTATCATCAGCAAGATTGGTTTGTTGAGGAGGTGGGTATGAGGACTGATTATGATATGGTGGTTGGAAAGGCTTACTAGACTGACCTCTGTTATAGGCATAATTTTGGTATTGGGATCTATTTTGATAATTTTATACCGATGAAATTTGGGTCTGAGCCTAAGCCTATTGGGATGTCCAAGAAAAATTAAAGTTACTTCAATGTCGGTTATATGAATTTGAAAATGAATCATTAATCGGCTTGGAGTAGTCTTGAGCAACTTGTTTTTGGATAAAATATGGAAACTGTGCAGTCATAGGACATTTACTCACATGATGGATTGAGTTAGCATAGATTGAATAAATCTCTTGATAATTAGAAGATAATGTGAATTGTGCAGAAGATTATTGATCTAGGATTAGGAGTTGATCTAATTTCTGAGCAAGAAGGTCAACTTTATCTAATTTTTGGACTATTAGGTTCATATTAGCCATTTGATTATTAGATTTAATGTGAATCAACCATTCAATTAAGTTCAACTAAATCAAAAAAAATAATTTCCTACCGTGCATGTATTAGTATAATCCTAACGTGTGATTCAAAAATTTTTTTAAAATTTTTTTATATTTTTTATTATTTTATTATATTAAAAATTTATTATATTATTTATTAATTAAATTTAATTATTATTTTAAATTTTTTTTAGTTAGTTAAATTTAATTTTTATTTTATTTTATTTTTTAGAGAAGAAAGAAGAAGAAAGAAAGAAGAGTTCTAAAGAAGAGATCCTAAGGAGTTCTAGAGCTAAGAAAAGAGAAGAATTAAGTTTAATTAGGTTTGATGTTGGTTAGCAATCAAGTTGGTCAATCAATCCTGACTAGGAGTTATCCTTGATTTAGACAGCTCCTAACTACCAAGGTCATCTTTAAGCCCTCCAAGTGTAGGATTAGCTAATCAACTAGCCAGGTAAGTATAAGGTCGATGCGAGTCCCTCCGTTGCTTGCCTTAGACACCAATTGTGCTTGGCCAGATAAGTGAATGGAACCAATTAGAAACCACCTTTCTTCAGGTCCAGTCGTCCCTGAACCACTTTCCTAGACACCAGTCAAATTAACTAACCCTAATCTGGTTTAACTCTTAGAGTTTCTTATCCTATTGAGCTTGAGTTCCTAGGGTTGATGTTTAATTGATTTTAAAATTAAAGGCTTAGGTTAATGCAGGATGCTGGTTGGTTGGTTGTGGGCTAAAGGGTGATCAAATCCCCATCTTATCTTATTTAATTGGGTTGTGCCCTTAATTTGATTTAATATGATAAAATTTTTATTAATTAAAATTTTAAAATTTAAATACATAGAATTTAAAAAGAAAAGAAAATAAAATAAAATAGCTTGATCTCTGATCTTGGATCGGCATTGGCAGAAAGATGGTGTAGAAACCCAACTCTTCTTCTTGGCACCCATTGCTTCTAAGCAGCCTTTAACCCATAGCCTGGCTTCGCCCTGTACCAAAGCTTCACCTTGATCTGAGATATCGATTTCTGGAGGCCTAGGATTCTTTTTATAGAGCTAGGAGGGCTGGATATTTTTTTCTAAAGGCAATGTGGGACTAATAGCCTTGTAATCATCAAAATATAAAGAAATCCAAATAAAATTTGAATCAAAATAGCTCTGATACAACTCTGGTAAGTCTGGTGAAATCTAGCTATTCAATAGGAATCCAACGGTCCAAAAATCATCAAAATCGGATGCGTATCAGCCTAGATCGGGTCGGATTAATTTTTGACTATTGGATCATGCTTGATGAAGGAATTTACGCCGTTGATCACGTGCCTGAGAGTTTGATCACCGTCGGGAGCCTTCTGGACCGTCGGATTGAAGCTAGAATCAAGCGCTGCCATCCAATGGTGATTTGAGTGAAATTGGCAATCAAAAAAAATATTGACCGTCCGATCTTAATCGCAAACAACCACCACTATACGATCGTGCGTTTATTATTCCTATGGACCACGTGGACCGGCCACATCATGCACCGCAACCAATCAGCACCTTTTATTGATAGATGAAAAGACCAAAATGCCTTGTGAGCTGCGATGAATTTCCTGTAAACCCTTTAGGGGTCTAGGTCTACCATGTGGTAGGCTCTGATTCATCGGTGTCTGCTGAGCTGGCAGTCCATACTATTCTGTAGATCGGTTGATGGCTTCTAGGCTTGAGTCGGCTAGCTTGGATGGCTTGACGCACCGGCTTGGTTGGCTTGGCTCGGCGCGTTTGGATGCATCGGCTGCTACGGCGTGGCGGCTTGAGCCATTTGAGCCGTATGTTATTTTTTTCATTTAAATTTTTTTTATTTTATTTCTTTAGAAATTCATATCTTTTTTGTTTTAGCTTTATTTTGCTTTAAATTTATTTCATTATGATTAAAAAAATGAGCTCTTTTTATTGATTATAAAATTTTATTTTCTAATTTTTATTATTTTTTAATTAATTTTTTAATTAATAAAAATATGAATTTCTCAAAAATTATATATAAATTGATTAATAATTTTTAAAAATTAATATAAATTAATTGATAAATTAATACTTTTATTGGTGAATTTATGATACTTATCATATTCCTACAGAAGAAACATAATCCATGATACTCTCGGCTGCCTGAGACCTCCTGGCTCTCCTTAAGACCTACTTCCGAACTTTCTGAGAAGCCCCTGATACTATCTGCTGAGATACACTTCTCGACTGCTGCACCATCAAGCCTCTCTCAATCCCATACCTCCAGGGTAGTGCTCCTGCAGCACTCCAGCACTCCCTTTATCTAGGGTAGAGTATTCTCTTTTTGTGGAGCAAGATGATGCTTCTTGTTTCCTCTATGCTCACTATATCTTTCTTGCTTCTTATAAATTCATGAGGAAGAATGCTACTAAGGTTGAAGAAACCATGTCTTATTCAACCAAAGTAATGGTGCACTTGCCAAGTCATTCTTGGATCATTGTGGAAAGCTTGGTGTAGAATATCTATTTGCTTGAATATAGGCAAAGATTAGGCTATTAAGTAGTGGCTCTAAAAGTGCAGCTCAATCTAAACTAAGTTTTGCATTAGTACAAGTTCTTGTGAATGAATTTATATAGAATTATATGATGCACACTAGCTATTACACAAGAATAGAACAATTTGCCATCATTTCAATTATCTTTTTATTTTCCAATCAGATCGGGAAGAAGAAAGTTTTTCTTCAATCCTCTCAACTTGAATCTCTCAAAAGAAAACTAGAAGAAGATAAAAAAATTGCGAAAGTAAGGCTTTCATCCTCTTTTCTTTTATCGATTAATTCTCCATACATAAAGCCTATACATATAATAGTGAGATCCTCTCTTGCATAATTTAAGTAGAATTTCTCTTTGTAGTTTCTAGAAGAACTTTCTAATTTCTAGAAGGACATTCGTACTTGAATAATTCATGCTAGATTTCTCTTTTTAGTTCGAATAAGACTAAGTATTTAAAAATAATGATTAACATCATAAAAAATCATAAAAAAAATTAAAATTTTATAAAAGATAGATCTTGACTTTTATATCAACTTTATTTTCTATTGCTGTAATTAATTCTTCATGGATTGAAAGATAACCTTCATTCAAAATCTTTTCTAAAAGGAATGTTTTGATTTGATCAGCCTATTTTGAGGCTCAAATGATGAAAATTTTGATCCAATTTAGTCCCTTAAGTAGTTGGCTCAAAGTTGTAGATCTCAAAAGAATACCTAATTTCAAAAAGAAAATAAAAATATCTCAATCAGACATCACATAACTAAGTTATCATATCCTAAAGTTTGACAAGCGATTGAGCTTCTTGATGTAATGAATCTTACTTCTAGACCCTATTCAACTCCTTTTATACTAGCTAAAATGATCTACATTGAATCCTCATAGTGGCCAAAGTGATTCACATCAGGTTTGATAATTCTTTTGGATATCCATTGTTATGATCATTAGGTGGTTTATGCATGTAATTTTAAAGTTTTTGATTTTATAGTAAAAATAAATATAGATTAAAATAATTTTAATTTAAATCATGCATAAGATTAAATCTACTAAACCACCTATTAAGAATTTATCATATGAACATAAAACATATATCTGAAATTTGATTTTGAAAATATAAGAAAAGAGGAGATCCGATCTCCATACCTTATCGTGGATCGATATTCATCATAGCTGATGATCATGGATGTTTGGGTTCCTCGAGCTGCACACGTATCTAATCTCTATAGGTATCCACATGAAGCCTTCGAATCCGATCAAACGTTTGTGACTTCATCGGGGTGCTAATTTTCTTGCAGAAGTCACCTCTTGATGGTTGAAGATGATTTTTCTTTTTTTCTTAGACTCTCTAGAGAAGAAGGAGAACAAAAGGAAGAAGATGAAGAAGAAAAACTTCCTTTTTTTTTCTTTTCTTCTTTGAACCCATGCTAAAGGAGATGAGCACCTCCTAATAACCCATGCCCTAGGAGAGATATGCATGTCTTTCAAAAAACCCATGCCCAAAGAAACTTTGCTAGATCTTTCATGCTAGAAAACTCATCTCATCCCATGCCCTCTCTCCCTTTTTATTCAGCGTCAAAAGAAAAGATCAAATCCTTATCTAATAAGGACTCAAAATCCAGCTTCAAAACCATTTTGAATTGTGATCTTATCCTAATCTAGAAGGCATGGACAAGGGAGGCGTGGAGTAGGATTTTGGCATGAATTATCTCATGCAAAAACAAGGGAGCACATCAAGACCTTGTGGCATGAAAAGGGATGGGGCATGGGGTTAGTTGGGGCACAAGGGAGAGAGAGTGCCAGTCAAATTGAAATCTCTCTTGGTGCTTTAATTAATCCCTAACTAATTAGAAATTGGTTGCACCCTAAGAGAGAAAAAATTTTAGTCTAACTAGAAATCCAATTAGATTCTAATCCAATTAGAAATTGGTTGCACTCATATCCTAATCAAACAAGGAATTCATTTTCCATATAATTGGGTTATCTCATATATAATCTAATTAGGCTTGATCTAATCAAATTCAAACTAAGCCAAATTGAATTCAATTCAATTAGACTTGATTCTAACCCTATTGCTCAATTAGATTAAGCCAAATAGCAATTCCATTACTAATTAATCCTCCTACAACTCCATAACTCTTAATAAGTTTAATAATTACAATAATTGCATTGGATTAATCATCAATTATATTGATAATTAGATTCTTCTGTGATTCATAATCATAGTTCAACTATCTAATCGGACAAAGATCTCTATTGTGTATGATTCCATAGATTTTATTCTGTCTGATAGTGAGATATACTATGATTTCTATCACAATATCATCAAAACTTCTTTCAATAGGTTGGAATGATTTCAACTCTAACCATTAAGAATCATCGATCATCAAGATGATGCTCAATGAGTCTCAAAATCTATCAGTGACACCTAATAATATGTGACATTCAGAATCAACTCTATGATAGTTTAAGAGAAATTGTACTTGCATTTCTGCATTTATACATGGCACAACATTTCGCTTATAGAGTACTTGAATATTTGAGTATTAATTAGGTAATAGTAAGGAAGTATGGCTTTGATTGTTAAGTTAAGAGAGGAATATGATAGAAGAATGAGATCAATAATAGTGGTATGAAAGTTAAATCTTGATGGTTATTGAGCTTATAGTAGATGGCATCTCGAAGAAAATTTAAGGTAATATACTTATGTTGTGCGGTAATTTTAGAGGAAAAATAAATCTAGTGAAATGTTTCCATAAGTGAGAATAATTTCTGAACCCAAGGGAAAGAGTTGACTCCATCTCAGGAGGGGTCGACTCCATCATAGAAACACAAAGCAAAAAGTTTTAGGAAGCACTGTGTTGGCATGCGGTGGGGTCAACCTATCCTTGAAGGAGTTGACTCAATTTCTGTGGGGTTGACCTAGGGGACGATGTATTTTAAGAAGAGCTGACCTCACTGCCGACCTATGATGCAGGGGTTGACTCAAGTTTTAGTGAGGAAAACCAAGGAGCAGGTTTCAGCCAAGAGCTTTCAAGAGAGAATTTAAAAATAATTTTAAAGGGTTAGCTTGGCAACTTTTTAATATGAAAAAATAGCTGGGGAAGCAACCTTTTTGCTGGCTTTTCCAGGGGATAGACACCTACCAAATTATATTCTTAATTTATTCTTTTCAAAACCTTAGCTACTGGTTCTTTTTGTTACTGTTTTGATCATCCAGCAAACGTAGGAAAGTTAGATAAGGAAAGAAAATGAGGAAAGATGATTTTCTTAGTCAGAAATCAAGGAGAATTCAGCTTGGCAAAGGTGATTTAGTGATGAACTAATTTGAGGAAGGAAAAGTTATTGGTAATAAGGAAGAAAAAAGACTGGTTTGAGGACAGCAGAACATAAATCACTTGAGGTAAGGAATTTAACCATTAAATTGAATTCAAAATGAACCCTAAATCTATTTTTTTCAACTTAGATATTTTGGTGAATCAAGTTATGAATTTGAGTTTAAATTGGAAGAAGAATAGTTGCTACCTATTTCATTTTTCTGGAAACTTTTTGATATATTTCAACAAATAAGTTGTGTTGTGTGGGCTAAATTTAAAATAGATTATGAAGAAGAAAAATAGTGGAAATATTGGAATTTGTTGAGTATATATTGAGGATTAGTTGAACCTAAGCTAGGGCAAGTAAAGTAAAACCAAAGCAAGAGTTAAAATAATTTAAGAACAAGCATACAGAAGCAAGGCATGCAAAATCATATTCATTCATCATATAATTTTGTATTAAAAAAATTATGTTCACCAACTTTATGGGAGAAGAAGAGGGCTCAAGAAGTGCTTTGGGTGAATCGAGCTCTAAAATAATCTAGTAACTAATTTAAGGTGAGCGGATTTTCTATTCAACCTTAGTATCTTTCATTGTATTTGCTATAAAAATATTTATCTTGAAATAAAAGCTAGAGTTCTATGATTTACAGCTTATATATACATATATATGTGTGTGTGTGAAAGCTTGGAAATAGGAATCTATGTATTTGGTTTGGACAAGAATTCGGTTTGTCTTCAAATTTGTTCTGAAGCTGCCTATGAATATTGAAAAGTTAATGAGCTTTCTTTTGAAACTGAGCCATGGCATTAGCATGTCATACAGCATAAATCAGCCAGCACCACAGCAGTATTAATGATCAAAATGCCCAATAGAGCTCAGCAGTTACTAAAATGCCTGGTGGGGCTTTATCAGTAGCATTCATACTACGTATTGATTATCCATAGTAGTGGTGCACTAGGGGTAATCGATAGTAGCTAGTAGCATTCTTTAGTAAAGAAAGAGTATTTTATTATAGTTCAGTAAATTTATTTTAGCTCAGCAAAATTTTTTTCAAAGTGATTTATTTATAGTTTTATTCTTGTTTAACTTATTAAAATTTGAAAGGATATTAAATATATAAGCTATACGTTATGATGATATGTATTGTAGTTAAACTTTTTCTGTTTCTCCATTGTTAGATAGATTATCCATTCACTGGAACTTAGGTGTCATTCCCTCACTTTTTTCTATTGCAAATTGGGAGTACTTTAGCTAGTCCTAGAAGTAAAGCACTGGCATACTCATTAGCATTTACACTGGTCAGGTTGGTCATGTTAGATGGTGGAAAGTGTATGTTTTGGGATGTTTCATATGTATAAATTGGACTAGTGCCTTTTTTGAGACATGAGTCGACTCCTACTTTTCTTGAGTCGACTCCTCCATGAGTCGACTCATGGTCAACTCTTGTTTGACTCTTGTGATAGGGTCCATACTAAAACCTTCTATTTTAAGCGTGGTGCTTGCCTGAGCCTACGAGTCAGCTCCTACCAACCGGAAGTTGACTCCTAAACTATGCAAAATGTTGAAACCATGCCAAATCCATCCTTAAACTTCCTTTGAGCTTGTTCATGACCCAATATTCTTTGAAAGTGTTTGGCTTGACCTCTTTTTGCTCCTCTTTCTTGGTTCTTTGAATCAAAACACAGAGCATCATTGAAATGGATTCCTATCTTTCTGAACTTTGTTTTAAACACTTCAACCAAAATGTCAGTATCCAAAATAGACTCAAATATTTTGTTATTCATCAAAATCATACCTAGGGTCAACAATCTCTCCCTTTTTGATGATGACAAAATATTTGAGTTCATGCATAACAATTACAAATTCAAAAAGACATTCAATAGTTAAGAAAATAACATTTCAAATGCAAATTTAGGTTATACATAATTTCATTCATTTTGTAGTAATTTATTATTTTAATTGCAATGATCCTTCCACTTTCTATTTGTTAAATGTAAAATGTGCCAACAATTTAGAACTTTTAGAGTTTTGTGGTATGTGCCATTAATGTGCCACTAGTATTGCATTGATGTGCCAAATTTTTGGAATGTTAAGGTATGTGTCTCATTTTCAGCATTAATGTGCCATGTTGTATTTGTTTTATTTTTCTTGAATGCTTTTATTTGTATCCTCCTCCTTTCTTTATGCTTATATTTTTTTTCTTCATTTTTATATGCTCCCCTTTTCTTTATGCTTATTTCTTTCTTTTTCATGTTTGTGTACTTGTTCCCCCTTTCTTTATGCTCATCTTTTTCTCCCCCTTTTTATCATCATCAAGGAATGAATAGCAAGAAAATGTATCATCAACAAAAAGGATATAAAAGAAAACATCCATACATATATAAAAAGAAATACATAGTTCATAGGGGTATGTATTGCAGACAAAAAGATATCCAAGCAGTACAAGTACTTATAAACAAGATTCTAAGATAAAGTATCATCAAAAATAAGATAATATGGATAACATATCTTGTCTAAGTCCTAATATGATGACTAACTCCTAATACACCATATAGATATAAAGTAAGACCTATACAAGATGACCTAGGTCCTAATAGATCAGTCAGATGGGATATCTAGTGTGGATGGAGGAGCTGGCTCTAGTCACTCTCCTGCTCCTGGTGCAAGTGGATGGTCCTCCAACTTGGAAATATGTCCTAAGGGGTCTAAGAGGAAGGCTGTATAGTAGGTGGCAGATTGAGTGCACTAGGAGGAGGCTCAGAAATTGAAGGCTAAATAAAGAAAATATTTGGATCTGCCTCAACTATGTCAGCGACTGCTGTAGATACTATTGTCTCAGTCGTTGCCTCTGCTGCTACGACGATCGCTATTGCCATCAATCCTGGTGGAGCATAAGTCCTCAGAAAATCTACTAACTATCCCATGGAAGCTAGAAGTGATGTGATCATATCTGGGGACATACTGGATCTCTTTCTACTCCATGAGCTAAGTCAGATGCCCAACCTCAAATGCTAGCCTAGCTATCTTGGTCTGGATCTCCTCCATATGAGGTCTTACTCTATCTAGAATAGTATGGGTGATCTGCATAGCCTGATCATCGATAGTCTGATTTGGTGGAGGATGAGTAGTGGCAGACAGACCTAGGGGAGTGGTGAATAGGTCAGCAGCTGGCTCGATCGGAGGCTATGCTAGAGGAATATCTACAGTCTGACTAGGTTCGGCTCCATCTTGGGTCTGTGGCTGCTCCTATTCGGACGCTCTCTTGACCCATCTATTATTCAACTTCCGATAGCCCATCCTAGTGAGTGTTTTCTTCCCATATGTATTAGTATGTCTCAGATGTAAAGATAGCTCTCCCTCAAAATCAATCCCAACCTCCCTAAAGATCGAGGTCAGGGCCATACCATAAGGAAGACATGCTCTAGCCCTGCCTACTCCATTCCTCATCTGTCTAAAAATTAACAATGAAAGATTGAGTTGCTCATCTCGAACTTTATAGTCCATAATCCCAATTACCCTATCAGGACTAGATCAAATTGGCTAGTCTTGGGAAAGATAATTTGACCAACAATGTGACTGAGAACTCTTATTTCTATGGATAGACTATTAGCTTCTAGCTTTGTGATTTTCTTAACACTTTCCAACCCAGTGATCAATCTAAGGGCAAAATTCCTATCAACAGGCCATTGTGGTGCTGCTCCCTCAGTGGGCAGACCCCAAATTTATCCAAGTCTTTCAGGTGTGAGGTGAAAGGTGATTTTTTTTACTGTACTTTTCATATCATCCTCACCTCTAGTCATGCATCTATAAAACTTTCTAACTAACCGAGGGTAGGTTGGTTGGTTGATGGAGAAAATATGCTCCCACTATTGGTTTCGAATCCAACTACTTATCCTCAATCCCTCCCGATCAAAGAAACGAAAATCTACATTTCTTTCGATTGTCACTTGTCAGTCTAGTAGAGAGGGAGGAGGAGGAACAGGCAATTAGGGATGGTGTTACCTTCGTTATAGTCAAAATCACCATTGCTTGAAGATTCACGCTCCTCCACTGGATGTAATCTTCTTCGAACAACTTGGATCTTTCTCCCATGCCTCATTCCACATAGGTAGAGGATGAATCCAAGAAAAATTGAGAAGGGAACAGGTGGAGGTGTCAATGGAGGGTCCCTCACGGTCTTAGAATAGTTCTAGGGTTGAACAGTGAAGGGGTAAGGTGAGATGAGGAGAGGATTCGGGTTTAAAGACTAGGTTTTCGACCATGAGTCGACTCCAGGTTTTCATGAGTCGACTCCAGTGGGAGTCATCCATGAGTCGATCATGAGTCAACTCCAGGTTAAGTAGTGCAGAATTTTGATTTTTCATAAAAGAAGAATAGATGCATCTGATTGAGAGATAGTTGAGAATTGAGTCTAATAAATCAATAGTCTTATGAAATATGAGATCTTTGTGAGAGTTTAGAGAGAGGACATGATTTTAAATCAATCAGTAAATTCACTTAATAGAATCCTTAGAGAACTATAGAAAGATTTCTAATTCATATAAGAGCTATTAGATCAAGAGAATCTAGTTTTGGTCTTAATCTGAGTGATAGCACATTCCTAGTTCTCTCCTAATTATGCTAAATCTTTCTTTATTAAGAGGTTTAGTAAAGATATCTGCTAGTTGCTTATCTGTACTAACAAACTCAAGCATCACATCATGATTTTGTACAAGATCTCTTATGAAATGGTGTCTTATTTCAATATGTTTGGATCTGGAGTGTTGAACTAGATTTTTAGTTAGATTAATTGTACTAGTGTTATCACATCTTATTAAAATTTTATTAAGTTTTATGATAAAGTCTTCAAGTTATTATTTTATCCATAAAATTTGAACACAATAACTCCTAGCAGCAACATATTCAGCTTCAGCTGTAGATAATGCTACTGAGTATTATTTCTTGCTAAATCATGAAATTAGATTAACTCCTAAAAATTGATAAGTGCCACTAGTACTTTTTCTATCTAATTTACATCAAGTAAAATTAGAATCAGTGTATCCAATTAATTCCAAAGATGATAATTTATCATACCAAAGTCCAGCATTAAGTGTTCTAGATAAATATTTGAATATTCTTTTAACAGCTAAAACATGAGATTCTCTAGGATCAGATTGATATCTAGCACATATACAAATACTAAACATAATGTCAGGTCTACTTGTAGTAAGATAGAGTAATGATCCTATCATACCTCTTTTTAATTTAGTATCAACTTTCTTAATCTTTTCATCCTAATCAAGCTTGCAAGAGGGGCTCATAGGTGTGCCAATTGATTTTGAGTTCTCCATTCCAAACTTTTTCAAGATTTCTCTTATGTACTTTATTTGGTTGATGAAGATTCCCTCTTCACTTTACTTGATCTGAAGTCCAAGAAAGAAGTTCAGTTCATCCATCATGTTTATCTCGAACTCACCATGCATAAACTTGGCAAACTCTTGGCAAAGACTTTCATTAGTAGCACCAAAAATAATATCATCTACATAAATTTGTACTACCAATAAGTCTTTATTTATCTTTTTTAGAAATAGAGTTTTATCAATATTTTCTCTAGAGAATTCATTATCAATTAGAAATTTACTTAATCTCTCATACCATGCTCTAGGGGCTTGTTTTAAACCATAGAGTACCTTATGCAATTTGTAAACATGATTAGGATATTCATGACTTTCAAATCCAAATGGTTGTTCTACATATACTTTCTCAGTTATGTATCTATTTAAGAATATACTTTTAATATCCATTTGATATAATTTGAAGTTTATGAAGCATGTAAATGCAAGTAGTAGCTTAATTGCCTCTAATCTAGCAACATGGGCAAAATTTTCATCAAAATCAATACCTTCCTCTTGATTATATCCTTTAGCTACTAGTCTAGCTTTATTTCTAGTGATTATCCTATTTTCATCTAATTTATTTTTAAATATTCATTTAATTCCAATCACTGGATAATCATTTAGTCTATTAACTAGGGTTCAAACTTTATTTCTTTCAAACTGATTTAGTTCTTCATGCATTGCATTTATCCAAGTTGGGTCATTTTCAGCTTCTTCTATAGTTTTAGGTTCAATTTAAGAAACAAATACTAGATAGTTATTAATATTTCTTAAAGATGCACGAGTTCTTACCCCTTATGATGGATCACCAATAATTTGATCTTTGGGGTGGCCAAGGGCATACCTCCATTCCTTTGGTAAACTTTGAGTTTGAGTGTCATCAGAATTTTCATCTTTAGGTTCAACTTCCTTCTCTTCTTCGTTATCTTAAGTAGCTGATTCCTTGAGTGTAATTTTTTTCACTTATTTCTCAATTATTCCTACATCATCATCAGCTATATCCTCTTTTCTAGAAGATAAGTAATTAGTTTCATCAAATACCACATGTATAGATTCTTCAACAACTAGTGTACATTTGTTAAAGATCTTATATGCTTTACTAGAGATGGAATATCCTAAGAAAATGCCTTCATTAGATTTTGTATCAAATTTGCCTAAGTTATCTTTGCCATTATTTAGAACAAAATATTTGCAACCAAAAATATGAAAGTAACTAATATTTGATTTTCTATTTTTTCATAGTTCATAAGAGGTTTTTTTTTTAATATCAGCCTTATTAATGCTCTATTTAGAATATAACATGTTGTATTGATAGCTTCAGTCCAAAAATATCTTGGGAGATGGCTTTTACACAACATGGTTTGGGTCATTTTTTCTAGGATTCTATTTTTTCTTTCAACAATCCAATTTTGTTAAGGTGTTCTAGGAGTAGAAAAATTATGTTCAATCCCCATTTTATTACAAAAAGTTTCAAAATATTGATTTTCAAACTCTGTTTCATGATCACTTCTAATGCAAATGATAGAGAGGTTCTTTTCATTTGAAACTTTCTTGAAAAACTTAGTAAATGCAGAAAATGCTTCATCCTTTTGTGCCAAAAATAAAATCTAAGTGAATCTTGAAAAATCATCTATAATTATAAGTCCATATTTCTTACCACCTAGGCTTGTGGTCCTAGTTGGTCCAAATAAATCCATGTGAAGTAGTTCAAGGGGTCTAGAAGTTGAAATAATATTTTTTTTATTTGAAAGAGCTTCTAGTTTATTTTTCTAATTGACATGCATCACATATTTTATTTTTTTCAAAATTAAGTTTCGGCAAATCTTTTACAAGATCCCTTTTAATTAGCTTAGAAATCAAATCCATGCTAGCATGTCCTAGTCTACGATACCATAGCCAACTATCTTTATTGATTTTAGCATTCATTGCAACTAAACATTGGCTTCTTTTGATGGAAGAGTCATCTAAATCTACTAAGTATACATTTTCATATCTATGTCCAATAAGAGCTATACTATTATCAATAGGACTAGTGACAATGCACATGAGTGATTCAAAAACAACTTTAAATTCTTTATCATAAAGTTGACTTATACTTAATAAGTTATACTTTAATCCATCTACTAAAAGTACATTATCTATAAAGATAGAAGGAGTGATACATATTTTACCACTACCAATGATGTGTCCTTTGCTATTATCACCAAAGGTCACAATTTCTCCTTTCTTAGCTTCAAGAGTGATAAAATGCTTCTTCTCACCCATCATGTATCTTGAGCAGCCACTATCTAGATACCATTTTTCTTTCTTCCTATCGACTGCAAGACAGCTGTAATCAAAGATCAAGTGGAGATTTTAGGTACCCAAGTCATCTTGGGTCCTTTAGGATTAGTAACCATGATTTCTTTGGAAACCCATACCTTCTTTATATTTGGATTGTTTTTTATTTTTCTAAAATTGCAAACATAAGACTTGTGTCCAGATTTTTCGTAGCAAAAATAGATTGATTTTTGTGAAGTTGAAGATGTATCATTTACAAAGAAATTCTTTAGAAATTTTTGTTTCCTTTTGAGTTTTAAAATCAATTCCTGCTTTGTCAAAGATAGCTTTTTGATTATTAAGTAATAATTATAATTTTTTAGAATTTAATATAAACTTTTCAACTATAGGTTTATGTTTTTCAAGTTCTTTCTATAGATTCTAGTTTTCTATAAAGATAAGCTCTTTTTTTTCAATATTTTCTCTTTTTCTTTGATTAAATTTTGATTGATTGATTTCAGATTTTTATTTTTCAAGGTTAATTTTTTAAGATCATCATACAATTTATGAAATGCTTCTTGCAACTCATCAAATAAAAATTCAAGTTGAGTGTCAAGTGTTACCTCATCCTCTAGAGCCATGAGACACAAATTTACTATTTCTTATCCTTCTTCATCTGAACTTGACTCTTTACTATCACTCCATGCTGCCATCATTGCTCTCTTCTTTACTTTCTTAGAGGATTTCTTCAATAGGAGGCAGTCTATCTTGAAATGATCTGATTTCTTGCATTCAAAGCATGTAAGCTGCTCCTTGTCTTTATCGTTTTCTCAATCTTTGCTAGCTTCATCTTTGGAGAAGGGTCTTCTTCTGAGGTTTGGTCTTTTCTTCCTTATAAATCTTCTAAATTTTTTGGTTAGGAGAGTCATTTCTTCATCATCATCTCCTTCGTCAAACTCTTCACTTTCTTCCTCTTCTTCCTTTGCTACGGACTTGAGGGCCATGGTCTTCTTCATCTTAACTTCATCTTCTAAGTTTTGCTTTATTATTAACTCATGTGTCATAAGAGAACCAAGAAGCTCTTCAAGGAACAATGTGTTGAGATCCTTAGCTTCTTGTATAGCCGTCACCTTCACCTCCCAACTTTCAGAAAGAGATCTAAGAATTTTTCTCACAAGTTCACTGTTAGTATATGATTTTCCTAAACTTTTAAGTTCATTTATTATATCAGTAAATTGTGTAAACATTTCAGTAATACTTTCGATTGATTCTATTTTGAAAAGTTCATACTTATGCACTAACATATTAATTTTGGATTTCTTTACTTGATTGGTACCCTCATGGGTAACCTGAAGTCTATCCCATATTTTTTTGGCTAAAATATAAGTAGAAATCCAATTAAATTCATTGGCATCAAGTAAGCAGTAAAGCACATTCATTACTTTAGCATTCAATTGAGCCAATTTTTTATCATTTTCATCCAAATCTCTTTTGAATTTGAAAATTATGTTACCATCAATGCTAATTATAGGTGTGTGTGGTCTATTGATTATGACACTTTATAGGTCATAATCAAGTGCTTGAATAAATATGTGCATGTGTGCCTTTCAATATGTGTAGTTAGAACCATTAAACTAGGGTGGCCTATTTGTGGACTGTCTTCCATTAGGAAACATTCAATTGGATTATCATTTTGATTGATTACTCTAAATCAAATGAACAATAAATAATATGAGAGTACCTGCTCTGATACCACTTATTGTCCAGAAGAACAACCCAAGAGGGGAGGTGAATTGGGTTTTTTAAAAAATTTTGATTTATTAAATGTATGTGCAGAACTTAAATATTGATATGCTGAAAATACAGTAATTTAAATATGCAGAAAATAATAGTAACTAAAGAAAAGAATTATACATATAAAAATTTAAAATTTTTATAGTGGTTCAGTATCAAACCCAACACCTACGTACACTCCTCAAGCACTCCACTTGAGAATTCTACTATAATCTTCAAGATTATAGCAAGATTATTTTCGCCGAGCTCATAATCTAAATCTAGTTAGTTTTGTAGGCTAACCAACCAAAACCTAATATCAAGCCACTCCTAGGCTTGTATAAATCCAATTCAAGGCTTGGATGAGCCTATCCCCCAAGTTTCAATCCTTTTGAAACTTAAAATATAAAAATTTTGAAGTATAAAAATTTAAAGTGAAATAAACTCCTTGAAGAGCATATTTGAAGCTTTAATATACAAGCTGAGTTGTTGGAGGGATTTAGCAATGAATGCTTCCTTCCTTCACTTGAGAATGCCTTGATTGCATAGCTGGTTGAGTGGTTGAATAGTAATGAAGGCTCTTTAAGGTTCACTGTTTGGACTGCACATAGATTTTTAAAAGGTTATTGAAGTTTTCCACTTTCTTACATTTATATCTTAAGTTCCCCAGCTTTAATATTATCTTAGAAGCCTTCTAATCCAAGTTAAGAGGTTTAAAAATGGGTTTGTAGCCATTGGAACATCAGAAAAAGCCATTTAGAGGGTGAAAAATGAAATCTGGATAGTTCTGGGAACTAGCCATTGGGGTTGTCAGAAACTTGGGAGTCGACTCCCCAAAGTCTTGAGTTGACTCTAGTTGCAGGATGAAAAATTTTGAAGTTCGAGAGTCAACTCTCCAAAGCCTTGAGTCGACTCTAGCTACAGGATAAAAAATTCTGACTCTCTATATTTCCATCCCGTGCTAGTTCTGTGTGCCGGAGTTGACTCCTGGACTTCGTAAGTTGACTCCAATTGCAGACTGAAAAATTCTACATTCTGTTCTTAGACTGGTGCCTTTTCTGAAACATGAGTCGACTCCTACTTTTCTTGAGTCAACTCCTTCATGAGTCGACTCATGGTCGACTCCTAATCAACTCCTACGATAGGGTCCATACTAAAGCCTTCTGTTTTAAGCTTGGTGCTTGCCTGAGCCCGTGAGTCAGCTCCTACCAATCGGGAGTTGACTCCTGAACTGTGCCAAATGCTGAAACCATGCCAAATCCATCTTTAAACTTCCTTTGAGCTTGTTCATGATCTAATATTCCTTGAAAGTGCTTGGCTTGACCTCTTTTTGCTCCTCTTTCTTGGTTCTTTCAATCAAAACATGGAGCATCATTGAAATGGGTTCCTATCTTCCTAAACTTTGTTTTAAACACTTCAATCAAAATGTCAGTACCCAAAATAGACTCAAATATTTTGTTATTTATCAAAATCATACATAGGGTCAACATCCATCAATGACACATGTCTCAAATTCTCAACACTTTGAGAATGTGTCATCATCTGTTAATCCCTTGGATGAATCATGAACATATATAAAACATGATCAGAGTAAAAATTATCCATTTTTTTAGAGAATAAAATTTATAAGTACAATACTATGCCCTGGAATTATAATATATGTCAACCAATAATTGGCTTCTAGGGCATACATCTAACAATCTCCCACTTACACTAAAATCAATGGGCCATAAATCTAAGTTTCATTTTCTCAAGATAAACTTTGGTCTTCTACTAGCTAAGAGGCTTCGTAAGTGGGTCTACCACATTTTCTTTGGAGTCTACTCTCTATACCTCGATGAAGTTTTTCTTAAGATATTTGCATATGATGTAAAACTACTACTTATATGCTTGGACTTTTGGTGAGATCTTGGCTCCTTAGCGAGGCTATGACAACATTATTATCGTAATGTAGTATAATGGCATCTGATGGCTTGACACCTAGCTCCATAATAAATTTCTTGAACTGGAATGCTTCCTTAGTAGCTTAAGAGGCGGTGATTTATTCAGCTTCCATGGTTGAATTAGTGACGATCAGTTGTTTGAAACTCTTCCAACTAACCAAATCTCCATTACATAAGAATACGCACCCTGATATAGATCTTCTATCGTCGACATTAGACATGAAGTCTGAATTAGTGTATCCCTCTACTTTTAGCTCAGATCCTCCTCCAAAAACTAAGAACAAATCCTTAGTCCTTCTCAAGTATTTAAGGATATTCTTCATAGCTATCCAGTGCTCTTCGCTAGGATTCGATTGATATCTGCTTGTGACACTCATGGCAAGGGCTATATCAAGTCAAGTACATAGTATGGCATATATAAGGCTCTTTATAGTCGAAGCATAAGAAATTTTACTCATGTATTAGCTCTCCTTAGGTGTGTCAGGGCACATCTTCTTGGAGAGACAAATCCTATGCCTAATGGATAAAAGTCCTCTCTTGGAGTTTTTCATGCTAAACCTTTTCAATACCTCCTCTATGTATATTTTTTATGAAAGGTCTAGTATCCATTTAGATCTATCCCTATAGACCTTTATTCCAAGAATGTAGTTTGCTTCTCCTAGGTCTTTCATGAAGAATTCTTTTGAGAATTACATCTTGACCAAGGTCAACATGGAAATATCATTCTCTCACTGATCTTTTTGAGTACACTGTGCTCCTTCTCGTTCTTAATGAAATCAAATGATTTGATCATATTATTAAAGCAAATATTCCAACTTGAAGATACTTTCTTAAGTCCATATATAGACCTTTGCAGCTTGCAAACTTTATGACCACTATCACTGGAGATGAAACCCATAGGCTACTCCACATAGATATCTTCTTTAATATATCTATTTAGAAAAGTAGTTTTCACATTCATTTGCCAGATTTTATAATCAAAATATGTTGTAATAGAAAGCAGTATCTAGATGGATTTTAGCATAACTACTGAGAAAAAGATTTTTTGATAGTCAATGCCTTCGCGTTGACTATAACCTTTCACTACTAGCCTTCTCTTATTGGTCTCTACCTTACCATCCAAACCTATTTTTCTTTTGTAGATCCATTTATACTCAATAGGTACTATACCTTTGGGTGGATCTACTAAAGTTCAGACTTGCATGAAATCAATTTCTGACTTCATTGCTTCCTTCCATTTCTCAGAGTCAATGTCTAATATCACTTCGTTATAAGTTTTAGGATCATCTCTATGGTCCCTATCTTCCATTAGGAATACTTTCTCTACATCCTCTATAAATATACCTAAGTACCTTTCAAGAGGATAGAAGATTCTACTGGATCTATGAGGTGGAGGAGGTACCATATCTACTAGCTCACCATAAATAGATTCTTTAGGCTCTAGGATTCGTTGCTCTTCAGAGACTCTATTTTCCTTCTACTTCCTCCATCTTGGATAAATTATTTTTTTTAATGAAAGGTAGCATGATGGCTCACAATTACATTTTGACTCTCTGGAAAGTAAAAATAGTATCCTATGGATTCCTTAGGATATCCTATGAAATAAGCCCTAATAGACCTAGCCTCTAACTTGTCTGCATGGGCTGGACATCCCCAAATCTTGAGGCAACCAAGACTCAATTTCTTACTATACCATATCTCATATAGTATGGTAGAAAATGATTTAGAGAGAATCCTATTTAATAGATAGATCATAGAAAGTAACGTATATCTCCAAAGAAATAATGAAAGATTGGTGAAGCTCATCATGGACCAGATCATATCCAATAGGATTCTATTCCTTCTCTTGGATACCCCATTGAGCCAAGGTATTCCAGGAGGGGTCCATTGTGAGACTATGCTATTATCCTTGAGATAGTTTTAAAATTTTTCACTAAGATATTCACCTCCTCGATCTGATTAAAGAATCTTTATGGACTTTTTGATTTGCTTCTTCACTTCATATCCGAACTCCTTGAACTTTTCAAAGATCTCAAATTTGTGTCTCATTAAGTACACATACCCATGCTGTGAATAGTCATAGATAAAGATGAGTAGAGATAACCACTCCTAGCCTGCATATCAAATGGGTCACATACATCAATGTGTATCAGGGCTAGTATCTCATTAATGATCCTTTTTCCATATCCTACAAAGGATAGCTTGGCCATCTTTTCTTGAAGATAAGACTCATAAGCTAGATATGACTTAGAAGTTAATGGCCCAAAAAGGCCATCTTTCTCTAATTTGTTAATTCTATCCTCTGCTATATGGCCTAGCCTAAGATGCCATAGATATTTTTGGTTTAGCTCATCTCTTGGTCTCTTAGATCTTATGGCACTCACTACTTGTTTATTAACATTTACAGATACATCAACATGCAATTGATAGAGACTATAAATCATAAAGGCACATGCAATAATTTTATTTTCAAAATAAATTGAACACTAATGTTTATTGAAATTGAATATGTAATCATCCTATGCTAACATAGATATAGAAATCAAATTTTTGCTAGCTATAGATACATAAAAGTAGTTTCTAAAAACTAAACTAAATTCTGAAGGTAATTGTAGAAGATGGATACCCACAGCCATAGTAGCAACTCTTGTCTCATTGCCAACTCGAAGAGTGATTTCAACTTCCCTCAGCTCTTTATTTTTTTTAGACCTTGCATAAAAGTGCATAAATAAGCACTAGAACTAGAATCTAAAATCCAACTAGAAGAAGTGAAAACTATAAGATTAATCTCTATAATGAGCAAGTTAGACATACCTTTAGAAGGTGTGTCCTTCTTGTTCTTTAGGCTCGCCAGTTATGCAGGACAATTCCTTCTCAAGTGGCCTTCGATGTTGCAATGGAAACACTTTCTTTTATCATCAGCCTTCTTTGGAGCTTCATTCTTTGGCCTACTCTCAATCTTCTGCTTTTTTACAAGCTTCTTCTTCTTCCAAGTAGACTTTTTCTTGAAAGATAAAGCTTGCTTTATAGCAAGAATAGTGCTCCTTGAACTTTTCAAGGTCCTTTCAGCTATCATCAACATGTTAAGTAATTTAGATAGGGTACTATCAATCTTATTCATATGGTAGTTTATAATAAACTACTCATATGACTCAGAAAGGGATTGCAAGATCAGATCTACATGCAACTCTCTATGCATGGTCATTTCGAGCTTCTGAAACTCCTTGATGTCTTTGATCATTGTCAAACAATGATCATGGACCAAACTTCCCATCATGTATTTTCGCTCTAAAGAATTTTTTGGAGATCTTAAAGTGAGCTGTGCAACTCTCTGCTCACCATGCAACTCTTGTAGGTGAGTCAGCATATCTTTAGCAGTCTTCATATCCTCATGCTAGCATTATAGTTCATTGGACATAGATGCCAAGATGTAGCACCTAACCTGATTATCATCATTTATCCATTTCTTAAGTGCAGCTCGTTGATCAGTGGATGGATGAACTGGCAACACAAGAATTTTTCTGATTAAGAATATGGGTCAACTTCTCAGAACTGAGAACTATTCTCAGGTTTCCTAAGCCAGTCCTTATAGTTTGTTCCGGTTCAACCTATTGGTCTCTAGGATATGAGCTAGTAGGTTGAAAGCCGACATGGTTGAGTAAAGAATTCTAATTAGATATTTATACTTAATTTTAATTTATTTTAGGGAACTTTTAAAAATAAACACAACTCCCACTCTTTCTTCAAGTCTCTCACACTCCTCAGGTGGGGAAATGGAAACCCTTACGCGATAGGAGTTTCAAGTGGGTACCATGGCCCCACTGATCTACGTGCACCTTATCTAATAGTTATTAGTAATGCGCAAATCAATGAATGAACAATTCTTTATCCATTGCTTCTCTAAGCAAGTTGCAGTGACACCGGTCTTTAAGTCTTGTGGCCTCATCTAATAGTTATTAGCCATATTTTTAAGTCAAACCCACCATTCACCAGTGGGTGCAAAGCCATCATTAGATTCCTCACCTAATAGTTATTGGGCCCAATCCTATCTATATCATGGAGCATCTAATGCTAATAGAGTGGTTACGCCTTCTCGATGCAACTGAACTACTATGACCAGCCGAGAATAAGCAATGCCAGGAAGATGCTCGCATCTCTACAATGGTAGAAAACTGCTAGACTTAATATGTGGGAGGAGATTTATTTAGGTCTTTTTTAACCATTTACATCTCATGCAAATCTTTAATTAATTAGGGCATGGGTAGAGCTCAAATCACAAGGCATCCAAATTTAAAATTGATCATAATTGGCCAGGTAAGTAAGAGATTGATGGGAGGCTCACCGCTGCCAGTGGCAATGGTCCTAATTAAGTAACCACTGCTCAATTACTTGCTTTAGATATCAACTGATCCTGACCAATTTCAAATTGGATTAACCTAAGTGATTAAGGCTCGAGACACTGGGCCAAGACCAGATTATGGCTTCAAAGATTTAAGACACATGCAACTTAATCAATTTGATCTTACAACTATTGTTTTGATCTCGAGCATACTTGACCTAATCGTAATCAACTCCTTGATTCGATTAAATCAACTGCCCTTCTCGATTGAGCCTATCATGTGTTAATTGAGAACCCTTAGATTGTAATCAAATTATAGATCCAAATTGATCTATCCATGAACCTATTACACAGAAATTTCAGATCTTGAAATAAAATTTTAGATCTAAATTCAGATATGAAATGAATTTCAGATCTGAAAGAAACATTACAAAACTTTTTCAAATCTAAAATGAATTTCAGATTTGAAGAAAACATAACTAATTTTATATCTGAAACAAATTTCAGATCTAAAACAACTTCATAATTATATCATTTATGCTACAGAAATTTGAGATCTTACAAATTTTAATATTCAACATCATTCTAGGACAACCAGGCAGCATAACTGGGTTATGCCAGGGCAACCTTATATCAGAATGATGTCTAATAATTAATTAACTTCAGATTTGATTTCTATAAATCAAATTTCAAATCTGAGTCAATTCATGTTCATATCAGAACCTCGCTCTGATACCACTATTATGATTGGGTATAGGTAATTTTAAAACTTTTAATTTTATAGTGAACATAAAATATATATTAAAATAATTTTAATCTAAATCATGTATAAGATCAAATCTACTAAACCATCTATTAAGGATCTATCATATGAACATGAAACATACATATGAAATATGATTTTGAAAACATAAGGAAAGAGAAGATCCTGATCTCTATACCTTATTGTGGGTCAATGTTCACCTATAGCTGATGATCATGGATGTCTGGGTTACTCGAGCCATGCATCTATCCGACCTCTATAGGTATCCACATGAAGCCCTTGAATCTGATCAGACGCCCGTAACTTCTTGGGGGTGCTAGCTCTCTTGTAGAAGTCATCTCCTGATGGTTGAAAATATTTTTTTTTCTTTTCTCAGACTCTCTAGAGAAGAAGGAGAATAAGAGAAAGAAGAGGAAGAAGAAGAAAAAGAAAAACTCCCCTTTTCTTCTTTTCTTCTTTGAACCCATGCTAAAGGAGATGAGCACCTCCCAATAACCTATGTCCTAGGAGAGATATGCATGTCTCTCTGGAAACCCACACCCAAAGAAACTTCGCCAGATCTTTCATGCTAGAAAACTAATTGCATCCCATGCCCTCTCTCCCTTTTTATTTGGCATCAAAAGAAGAGATCAAATCCTTATCTAATAAGGATTCAAAATCCAAATTCAAAACCATTTTGAATTGTGACCTTATCCTAATTAAGAAGGTGTGGACAAGGGAGGCATGGAGTAGGGTTTTGGCATGAATTAACTCATGCAAATACAAGAGAGCACGTCAAGACCTTATGGCATGAAAAGAGTATTAAAAAATATGTTCTAAAGCCAATCATCTAAGTTATAAATGATTGGAATTAGTATATGAATTATCTAATAATAATAGTTATTTGGTTGGTTCATCATAGAAGTTCTATCTTTTTTAAATGAACTCCTAAATTATGATGAAGTCCTTAGAACTACAATCAATCGATAAAGAATGATTTATCATATGATTTTTAAACTGTTCATGATCAAATGATAAATTATTAACAAGGATAATAACTTATTGAGTGTAGGTCGCTGTATGCCATATGTATTGGTTGTCCTCATAATCAAGTGGTATGGAGATACTAGTATGGCATCCAGGTGAGATGTAGGAGTATATCTATACTGAACATGATCAATGTAGCACTCTACTATCAAGAGTAGCTAGCTAAGATAATGGATATAAGTGATCCCTTCGATCTGAGATCACTACGGTGACTTACAAGCAACTCACTATACTTTGGTGCTGGATTGCCTATATTTCTAATATAGGTTCGAAAGATTTCTGGATATAGTCAAGTACTTATGAAGTTGGTGTATGAGTTAAGATGGGATTGACCACTCCTAATTAGCTTTAGAAAGAGAATGTCTCGTTGTGTTTCAATTTAGCAAAATCTAGGCCTGAGTAATCCTTATGAGGAGTCATGGGATTTGCAAAATTTTAAGACATAATAGAGATGACTTGTATGAGTGTTGATAGTGTACTCGAAGTTGTCTTGAGCATTATTGATCAAAGGGATGAATTATATGGTAACCATGGGCCAGGGTTCTAAGTATGTTGCTTAGCATACATTCGATCTATTCGGATCGTAGGAAATCATTGCTAGATGGTTACTTCGATTGGTATAGAAATTGGTTCCTATGCTACCAACATAGGTTCGAACCTATGAAAAATTATAATGAGATCAGATGGTTAATTAATGATTGTGAATCATTCTAAGGTCAAACATTCAATGTGATTGATGTTTGACCTAATTCAAATATTACAAGAGGATCAATTAGCAATTGGATTGCTAATTGGCTCAATCTGATTGAGCAATCAAACTGAGATCAACTCTAATTGAATTAGATTCAATTAAAATTAGTTTAGACTTAATTAGATTAAGTTTAATTGATTTATTGGATAAGCCAATTATAAAAAAAAATAATTTCTAGTTGGACTAGGATTTGAGTGCACCTAATTTCTAATTGAGTTAGGATTTAAATCAGATTTAAATATGGTTTAAACCTGACTTAATTGGATTTCCTAGTTGGACTAGGATCATCCATAATTAGGCTTGCACTAATCCTATTTTAATTGGGTTAAAAATTAGTTTGACTTAGTCAATACATGAGAATCCTAATTAGACTAGGCTTCCTTGTTTTCTTTCTTGTGCCAATAATCTCCATGCCCACTAATTTTATTTCCAAATTTTTTTATGAGATTTCTCATGCCTAAGATTCATTTTTCATGCCCCATATCCTGGTTAATTTGGATACAAATTCAACTTAGTCTTATTTGGAAGTTAGTTTGAATGAGTCAAACTAAATTAAAATTTTAATTTGTTAAAACTCTCCTCCTCTCTCTATGGAAATAAACCCATGCCCACCCTTATTGTTTGTTGCCTTTTTTCTTCTCTCTTTGGGTGATAGTTTTGTTCTCTCCATGCACAAAAAATGTGGGGAGGCATCCAAGAGTTGGACTCCCCCAATCTCTTCCTTGTTTCCTTGTTTGACTAGGTCATTTTGACCTAGTCTTCCTATTATTATGGGACACCTCCTTCTAATTATTTAAGCCATCAAAAACTCCTAATTATTCCATGGTAAAACTAGAAGAAAAAGAGAGAGGGAGTGGTGCTCTTGGGGTGCCTACTGAAGGGAAATCCTGATTTCCCTGACCAGGTTCGTTCAGATCTGATCAGATCAAGAGATATATTTCAAAAATTTTTCTCTTAGATCTGTATCAGATCAGGGATGCTTCAGGTCTGATTCTTATTTATTTAATAAAAATTAAATGAAAAGGATAAATTAAATCACATTCAATTTACCTGAATAGGGTAATCCTATTACCCTGTTGATGATCCTGTTTGCAGCGGAAGGTTCTGGATCAAGCCACGCAAGCGCCTGGCCTCTACCGGTATCCACTCGGGCTGGATCTGGAGATCCTCTTCTTCTCTATCACGCCTCCAAAAATCAGATCTGGATCTGATCTGGAGGATCTTCAAAACTCCTTTTGAAGATCAGCAGTCGTCCTTTGCAGCAGCGCAGCCTTCTTGCTTTTGATCGCCTTTCTCTTGCTTGAATCGCACCAACAAAAATCCAAAACACTTTTGGACGTGGAGAGCAAGGGGAGAAGGTGGTTATGGCATGGAGAAGGAGGGGAGAGGCAGCCTTGGGGCGTGGGAAGATTGATTCTTGATTATTATTTGAGTTGGGCGCAGGGTCTTATTTATAGACTACCTGTGATCCAACTCCTCTTCTTCCCAACCAATCACAACCCTTTGTGAAATCAGATCTAAATCTGATTGGTGGGAATAGAGTCCCCTGGATTCCTCCTTAGAGGGTGCCTAAGACCAGTCAAACTGGATTCTTAGAAGAACTCTAATTGGAATCCAAAAGGGAGGTGGAGTCCTTGTCCAACAAGGACTCCTAGGCGCCTCCTACTTGGGCTCACGCCTACCCTTGGCGTGCGCCCTTCTCCTTGCCAGGTTCTGGCAGGGGGACAGGCCCCCACCAGCTCTCCAATAGGTGCATGACATGTGGTCAAAAGTCAAAGTGTCAATGGTCAACGTTTGACCAGTCAAAGGTAGACTTTTGACCAAAGTCAAAGAACAAGAAATGGCAGGTGACCAAAAATGGCAGGTAATGTCTTACAAAATAAGACAACCTATTCTGACTTGGACAACCTCCAGTCAGACCATATGAAGGCCTCTGATTGAGCACAAACTCCTTTGGCTCAGACAGGACAACTTATTTATGATAGTAAAAGAAGAACGTTAGGTTCAATCGAGTGCTAGCACGATTTTCCTTGAACCTAATTGAATCTCATTCAGATCAATTGAACTAGATCAGTTCAATTGATGATCACCAGATTCAAACCCTTGTTTGTGTGACCCAGTTAGGTTCAGTTCTGTATGGTAATGGGATATGTCATGATCTCTATCATCGACATCATCGAAACTCCTTTCGATGGATCAGAACTCTTCTGATTCGAACAGCTAGAATGATCGATCATCTAAATCATTCTAATTGCTCCCAAAATCCACCAGTGACACCTAGCAGTATATGGTGGCAACCCATCAGAGCTGAATGCGAACCTCTTGGTGCAGCTACCTGTGTGATTAAGTTCTTCTATCTTGAGCCCCGATCAGATTAGGGTTAAGGTGAACTCGTCAAACCCTAGTTCTCTGTCATATGATGTAATCATTCGATTCGAGTCCAATGTGAAAATCTAAATAGAAACTCTTTCTATTATTTCACTCTGCCATGGCCATGGGCTTCAGGACTTGATTCTCATGATCATCATAGGGCTACTCCTCTACCACCGAGGTAGATAGATCCCATCTTGATGCAATCCAGTTCCTACAATGAACATGCTATAGCCAACATACACCTCAGGGTTCCATATGGCTAGGAGACCGAGTAATGGTGTAGTCAAACTATAACACCCTCAAGGTGAACTGCCGATGCATCTCAGGTCAAAGAACCAGACACACTACTGCAGCATCGAGTCAGTCATTGACGAGAAGGTAGACTTCCTAATGACTACTCGAGGTGGTCACGCTCAGTGCCCTCGTTCTCTAACGAGTACCTGTACTCTCGCTCCGGTGTCTCCACACCGTAGACTCAAGACTCATCTACTAAAGAGAAGCGATCGTACACCAACCTTCCGGATCAATCACCATCCTCGTGATGATCCTATGGTCGGGAGCTGTTTATGAGTTAATAATGATTATTCATGTCTTAAATTTTCAACTCTTGAAAATATGAATTATCATTACCATTAACTCAAAGGATGTATCACAGACACTAAATACACATGTGTGATAGAAAATAACCCATTTTATTAATTATAGTCAAAATTACAATTTTGCCCCTAGAAGTGTATTACAAGTGTCAGCCAATTCTGGCTTCTAGGGCACATATATCTAACAATCTCCCACTTGTCCTAAAGCCAATTGGCTACAAGTCTAAGTCCCATCTTCTCAAGGTGGGCTTCGATCTTCTGCTGGCCCAACGGCTTTGTAAGTGGGTCTGCCACATTATCTGTGGAGTTGACTCTCTTGACCTCAACGTAACCTTTCTCAAGGTAATCGCGGATGAGATGATATCGCCGCTCAATGTGCTTGGACTTCTGGTGAGACCTCGGCTCCTTAGCAAGGGCTATGGCGCCATTGTTGTCGCAGTAAAGAGGAATGGCATCTGATGGCATTACTCCAATTTCTGCAGCAAACTTCTTGTACCAGAATGCTTCCTTTGCAGCCTCTGATGCAGCTATATATTCTGCTTCCATGGTGGAATCTGCTATCACAGTTTGCTTGGAACTCTTCCAGCTGACAGCTCCACCATTGCACACAAACAGACTTCCAGATGTCGACTTTCGATCATCTATATCGGACATGAAGTCCGAGTCTGTGTATCCCTGGAACTTGGAGTTCTCCATTACCAAAGACCAACATCATATCCTTAGTTCTTCTCAAGTACTTAAGGATACATTTCACAGAAGTCCAGTGTTCTTCACCTGGATTTGACTGATATCTGCTTGTGACACTCACAGCATGGGCTATATCAGGTCGTGTACATAGCATGGCATACATGAGGCTCCCTATTGCAGAAGCATAAGGGATCTTGCTCATGCGTTCTATTTCCTCAGGTGTGCTAGGGCACATCTTCTTGGAAAGATGAATACCATGTCTGAAGGGTATTAATCCCCTCTTAGAGTTTTCCATACTAAACCTCTTTAGTACTTCCTCTATGTACATCTTCTGTGAAAGTCCTAGCATCCTATTCGGTCTATCCCTATAGACCTTAATTCCTAGAATAAAGGATGCTTCACCTAGGTCTTTCATGGAGAATTCCTTAGACAACCACATCTTGACTGATGTCAACATGGGAATATCATTCCCAATAAGGAGGATGTCATCCACGTACAATACGAGGAAGACAACAGCGCTCCCACTGACCCTTTTGAAAACACATGGTTCCTCTTCATTTTTGATGAAACCAAACTTTTTGATCACATCATTGAAATGAGTGTTCCAGCTCCGAGATGCTTGCTTAAGTCCATATATGGACCTTTGCAGCTTGCAAACCTTGTGATCAGTATCACTGGATGTGAAACCTAGCGGCTGTTCCATATAGATATCTTCCTCAAGATATCCATTTAGGAATGCCGTTTTCACGTCCATTTGCCATATTTCATAATCGAAATAGGCTGCAACAGCAAGCAATGTGCGGATGGATTTTAGCATAGCTACTGGAGAAAAGGTATCCTGATAGTCAATGCCTTCGCGTTGACTATAACCTTTTGCCACTAGTCTAGCCTTGAATGTCTCCACATTCCCATCTGCACCAATCTTTCTCTTGAAGATCCATTTACACCCAATAGGTACTATACCTTCTGGTGGATCTACCAAGGTCCAGACTTGGTTTGAGTGCATCGAGTCGATCTCTGACTTCATTGCCTCAAGCCATTTCTCGGAGTCGATATCTGATATCGCCTCGTTGTAGGTTTTGGGATCATCACCATGAGCACCATTACCTATGAGGAACATTTCCTCTACATCCTCTGAAATAATACCTAAGTATCTTTCAGGGGGACGGGAAACTCTTTCCGATCTACGAGGTGGAGGAGGTAGTGTTCTTATTGGCTCAACCTGATTTGGTTCCACTTGGTCCTTAGCTCGTTCTGCTTGTGAGACTTTCTCATCAAGCTTAATCTGCTTTCCAATGCCACTATCTTGAATAAACTATTTTTCAAGAAATATGGCATGTCGACTCACAATCACATTGTGGTCTTCTGGAATGTAGAAATAGTATCCTAATGACTCTTTAGGATATCCTATGAATCGAGCTCTAAAGGACCTAAACTCTAACTTGTCCGCTTGTTGTCTTTTGACATGAGCCGGACAACCCCAAATTCTGAGATGACTCAGACTTGGTTTCTTACCGTGCCATATCTCATACGGTGTGGTAGGAACGGTTTTAGAGGGAACCCTATTCAGTAGATAGATTGAAGTTAATAATGAATGTCCCCAAAGAAAATCTGGGAGGTCTGTGAAGCTCATCATGGATCGAACCATATCCAATAGAGTCCGATTTCTCCGTTCTGAAACCCCGTTGAGTTGAGGTGTTCCTGGTGGAGTCCATTGAGAGACTATGCCATTTTCCTTAAGATAGTCTAGGAATTTCCCGGCTAAGGTATTCACCTCCTCGATCTGATCGAAGAACCTTAATGGGTTTTCCAGTTTGTTTTTCTACTTCATGTCTGAATTCTTTGAACTTTTCAAAAGCTTCAGACTTATGTCTCATAAGATACACATACCCATACCTAGACAGATCATCGGTAAAGGTAATGAAGTAGACAAAATTGCCTCTAGCCGGCACATCAAATGGGCCGCACACATCAGTATGTACTAGGGCAAGGAGATCTGTGGCCCTCTCCCCATGTCCAACAAAAGGGAGTTTAGTCATTTTGCCTTGAAGACAAGATTCACAAGTTGGATATGACTCGGAAAAGTCAATGGACTCAATAGCCCATTTTTCTCCAATTTGTTAATCCTATCTTCTGCTATATGACCTAATCTCAGGTGCCATAGATATCTGTCGTTTGGACTATCCCTAGGTCGTTTGGCATTCACGTTTTGCTCGATAGTTAAAACAGGTACATCAATATGTAAGCTGATAAAGACCATTAATAAGGAAACCATTTGCAATTTTATTTCTTTCATAAAGAATGTTACAATGGTCCTTAAAGAAGGTGATCACATAACCTTCTTGTGCTAAGCATGAAACAGAAATCAAATTCCTGCTAGCTGCAGGCACATAATAACAGTCTTTTAAAACTAAGTCTAAACCAGATGGTAATCGAAGAGGGTATGTTCCCACGGCTACTGCAGCAACTCTTGCTCCATTACCGATGCGTAGGATCATGTCTCCATCCCTCAGCCTCCTGCTATCCTCAAGACCCTGCATAGAAGTGCACAGATGAGCACTAGAACCAGAGTCAAGCACCCAACTGGATGCAGAAGAAATCGTAAGGTTAGACTCAATAACGAGCATACCTCCAGAAGGACCTTCCTTCTTGTTCTTCAGGGTGGCCAGGTAAGTAGGGCAGTTCCGCTTCCAATGGCCGTCGCTGTTGCAATGGAAACACTTTCCTTTGCCATCGACCTTCTTCTTCGGTTCTGCCTTCTTCTTCTTTGATCCTTCCTACCTTTTGCTTTTTCACAGACTTCTTTTTCTTTCCATAAGACTTTCTTTTGGAAGAAGTCCGTTCCATAGCAAGAACTGAGCCTTTAGAACCTTTCATAGAAAGCTCAGCGGTAACCAGCATATTCATCAACTCGGCCAAGGAATTTTGAAGTTTATGCATGTGGTAATTCATGATGAATTGCCCATATGCATCAGTCAAGGATTGCAGAATAATATCATTCTGCAAGATCCAAGTCCAACTTCACACCGAGCTTCTCAAGCTCTTCCATGTCCTTGATCATTGTCAGACAGTGATCTTGGACTGACTGCCCATCACGCATCTTAGCCTTAAAAAGTCATTTCGTGACTTGATATTTGGCTGCGCGACTCTGTTCACCAAACATCTCCTGCAGGTGAGCCAACATTTGGCGAGCAGTCCCGATATCTTCATGTTGGCGCTGGAGCTCATCAGACATCGAGCCCAACATGTAAGTATCTGGCCTTATTATCTTCGTCAATCCATTTTTCCAGAGACGCTCTCTGTTCAGTGGATGGACGAGCTGGTAAGGTGGGAGGGTCCTGGTCCAAAACATGTGTTAACTTCTCTGAACCCAAAACAATTTTGTAAGTTCCTGAGCCAATCTTTATAATTGGGTCCAGTCAGTCTATGTGTGTCTAGGATACGTGCCAGTGGGTTGGACGCAGACATTTTCCTGTAGAGAGTCAAAGATTCTAGTTAGATACTGTAATTTTGACTTGACCAATTTGTTTAGGGATTTTATTTTTAAACAAATTAGCTCCCACTATTTTCTCGGATCCCTACACTCCCTCTGTAGAGATGCAAAAATCTCCACGATTGATGATTTCTAGTGGGTGGTGCGGTCTCACCAACTGACTCATCACCTCACCTAACAGTTATTGGTGATGGGTTAGCCAATGAGTGAACAACTCTTGTTCAATGATTCTCTAATCATGGTGCACCCAAACTTGGTCTCTAATTCATGAATCTCACCGTATCCGGAATATTGATCCACTCCTTAGTTAAGTCAGACCCACCATTTGCATAGACTGGGTTCCTAATTGGGTCTCTCACCGTATCCAAAATATTGAGCCCAACTCATCCTCCAGCCCATAGCATCCAATGCCTAATAGACATGGTTGCGTCTTCCCGGTGCAACTGAGCCACTGTATCCAGCCGAGAACAATCAACCCCGGGAAGGGCCCGCACATCTACAATGGTGGAAGACCTCGGACTTAATCTTTTCTTAGGGAGAATTGATTCAGGTCTCATTAAACTAGACTTGGCTTAGTCATAACAATTATGACTAACCTAGTGGCATGGGTTCAGCTCGGATTATTGACCACCTCAGATCAGAACTGTGTCAACAGATATGGCCAGGTAAGTGAGACCGGTGGAAGGAATATGCCATTAACTCGCACAAGAATGCATTCAGGTCGAGTAGCTTCCAATTAAAAACCAGTCGGTCGTCTGTGCCAAACTTACCTTAGACACCAAATTGTTGAGTCAGAACCAATTGGGTTAGCCTACAATCCAGACTCTAACCTCTGAGCCTAATTAGGTCTTGCTTGATCGTGACTCGATCTTGACCCAGACTTAATCCTATTAGGCTGGTCAATTTAAGCATTGTTGATCCCATCTAACCAACTCTTGATTCGGTTTGATCAACCGCTTAGACCTAATTGAGCTACCCAAGCCCGAACCCAGTATTATGAATATGTCTTAGATCTGAAATTCTCAATTTTAGACCTAATTAATATTCCATAAACTTAATTCTTAATTAAGTTGGGTTCATAAACAAAATATGCACAATAAATCCTAGGGTTTCAGGATCTAGGGTTTTGCAGAAAGTAAGTTTTGGGTTTCTGATTAAGGACGAACACGCAGCACCCCTACACATCATAAGAACACCCCATCGAATGGAAGAGAGGGCCTTTAAACCCTTCTTCGTTCTTATGACCGGACGGCCAAGAGGAACGCCTTAATCAGGAACATTCAATAAACATTCAATACTACAAAACAGTTATAGATCTATATCATATATCTCATATACAAATTTAGATCTAATCATGGCATATTTTGCATACATCTCATGTATCATAATCATGCATGTTTTCAGATCTAAATTATCACATAATAATCTAAAAAATTAGATTTAAATTGATCTAATCAAAATAAATTCTAATCTAGACAATTATGTAGAACTATTCTACAACTAGTCTAGTCATGCATCTATCATATCTCATATGATATTTAAAATTAAATAATTTTTATTTGCTGTTTATCAGATGTTATTATAACACTTATAATATCAGAAAACAGTAAATAAGAAGATCTAAAATATGATTTAATCATATTAAATCAAAGACATGCAAAACTATTCTATAGAACTATTCTATTCTAGAACTAGTCATGCATATCTTCATGTTCTTAGATCCAAATCATTTAATTTTAATTTTTCCTGATTTCAGATCTGATCACATCTCATGTGACATCTGAAATCACTTTATTTTTAATTAAAATAAAATTAAAAATCAGATCTAAACTATTTTAGAACCATGGCTCTGATACCAGTTGAAGGGAAATCCTGATTTCCCTGTCCAGGTTCGTTCAGATCTGATCAGATCAAGAGATATATTTCAAAAATTTTTTCTCTTAGATCTGTATCAGATCAGGGATGTTTCAGATCTGATTCTTATTTATTTAATAAAAATTAAATGAAAAGGATAAATTAAATCAAATTTCAATTTACCTGAATAGGGTAATC